>PVJI01009506.1:0-65107 GCA_004026765.1 Micronycteris hirsuta
CACACACCCAGTCCTCAGATGCTCACGTCAGCCCGGTGAAGTAGATCTCACTCTTACTGGGCCTACTTTACAGATGGGAATGTTGAGGCATAGAGAGATTAAGAACTTGCCCAGGACCCCACATGACTAGCAAACAGTGCAGATGGGATTTGAACCCCACCCCCAGGGAGGGGGAAGTGAGCTGGCTCCAGAGTCTGCGTTTATCCTCCTGTGCTTCTTTTAAACATCGCACAGCTCTGTTTATTCTCCTTCTTGGGTGCAATTTGCTGTATTTTCACCCTGGCTCTTAACTGTAGCTTCACGGGGACCATTGATGCATCTTCTTCAGTGACCATAACTCCAAGACGGGTGTTCTGCCTTGCAGACAACAAAAGGAAGAGGGCAAGAACCTGTGGCACTTTCCTCCTGGTGACCTTGGGGCAGGTCTTTGCAGCTCAGTTTTAGCTTGTGGCAGATGCTCTTGGTGTCTCTCCACACCCCTCTGCTCACACGAGTCTGACCTCTGTCTCTGGAGCCCATTCTGTCTACCTGGAGCCCAGGACCGAGGGCTCTTGGGCTGACACAAAGCTCAATGCATTACAGATAGTAGCTGGTGGACAGACACCCCAGTTCTCTCGCCCCTCGGTTGGGATAACTCTGAGCAGTGGGCTCTATGCCCCCTTCAAGAGGTGCCCAGTGAGGTTAAGCTCAGGTTTTCACCGTGTACGTTGCTTGATGACTCACCCACTGTGGGCTGGTTCCTGGCCACGTCTCCCTCCCCCCAGCTAGAGTTTTCTTGGGTCGCCTCCATGAGAAACTACTTTCACTAGAATCCTTGTCTCAGCAGATGCTTCTGGGAGACCCTAATGAAGGCATTCCTAGCCTTCCATATGAATGAGACTATGCATGCATGTGTGTGTATGTGTGCATGTGTGCGTGTGTGTGTGCATGTTGGGCTGGGGGCTGGGAAGGGGATGAGAGAGTTGCTGTGCATGATGACGATGATGTGGTCACATATAATGGACAGCTGAGGGAAGCTGAAATAGTTAAATCTCTAGACTTGGTGGAGGGTCCTGGGTTCAAATCTCAGGTTCTCCAAGGAAACTTGGACAAGTCATATCTCCTCTCTCCTTATTTGTTTTATTTTTGTAAAGTAGGTTGGGGTAGGAACTCCTACTTTACAATGTTTTTGAAAAATTTTAAAAATACATTTTATTGATTATACTATTCTTAAACTCCCCCCTTGTTGGGAGCTGACCAACAGCCGACCCTTGACACGGTCAGGCCGGATGAGACGCATCTGCACAGCAGAAGCGACTGTGGCTGGATCTCTTGTCTATCTCTCCTTACATGCTTGCTTTTACTAATAATTGGTGGTAGGATTTTTAGATACTGGTACTTTACTACTGAAAATTGGCACAGTTCTTATGATATTGCCTGGAATGACTTGCTGACCACATAACAGAAGTCCCTAACAACCCTAATGCTGCCTACTTCCCCCACCTGGAAAGTTAAGGATACAATTAAACTATGGGCAGACCGGCTGCCAGAACGCTGGAGGAAGCCGTTGCTGGGAATGCCCCCTGAGCAGTCACCACTTGAAGGCTCAAGATTTATTAGAGCCACTACCCCTCCCTTACCCTGGACAGGAGTGTTTATTATTGGGACCAGATGAATAGAGAAGGTAGGAGTTTTAGTTAAATATAATAATCTGAGTACATGAGAGCAAATACAAAGAATGGCCCCCCTCAAGATAAATAGTCAAAAGACCTAGGCTAAAAACTATTAATCTAACTCAGATGATTTAACCTCAAAGAACAAGGACTAACTTTTATACAAACCTTTAAATCACTCCTTACACCCTTTTTAACTTAGAACAATCCCTAGGACCTTAATAGACACCTAATTATTAATTGATACCTGAAAGTCTGTGCCTGACACTATTTTTAGCTATCTGATTGATAACCCTCTTGATCAAAACAACTTTTTGTTCAGCATAATTAAAATCTGAAATGTTCTGTACTTTTTCTGATTGCTAATGTATTAGCTTTTTCCGCCTTGATGATCGCACCATGCACCTGTTCCTCCCAATAATTGTATAACTCTCCCTATAAAAATAAGAGAAAAATCCTTTCAGGGAGTCGGTCAGATCCAAGAGGTCTGGCTGTCCTCTGGCACTCCACTGAGGGTGTCTGACTCTGTTTCTTTCGCCGAGCCGTCCCTCCTTCAGGGACCCTGAGACCCATCGAGGCAGGGCCCCAGCACCCCCTGTCTATTTTCTACCTACAATTTATGCTACTTATTCCCTGTACCTTTTCCCCCATTCTGCTCCCACCCCTTCCCTGCTGATAACCCTCCATGTGATCATCTATTTCTGTGATTCTGTTCCTGTTCTAATTGTTTGCTTAGTTCATTTTTGTTTTTTTTTTAGGTTCGGCTGTTGATAGTTGTGAGTTTGTTGTCATTTTATTGTTCATATTTTTTATCTTCTTTTTCTTATGTAAGTTTCTTTAACATTTCTTATAATAAGGACTTGGTGATAATGAACTCCTTTAACTTGACCTTATCTGGGAAGCACTTTATCTGCCCTTCCATTCTAAATGACTCTCTGAGCTTCTTGGGCTTCCTGGAAGTCTGTTTCCTTTGTCAGATTAGGGAAGTTCTCCTCCATTATGTTTTCAAATAAGTTTACAATTTCTTGATCTTCCTCTTCTTCTTCTGGCACCCCTATGATTTGGATGTTGGAATGTTTAAGGTTGTCCCAGAGGTCCCTAAGCCTCTCCTCCTTTTTTTGAATTCTTATTTCTTCATTCTGTTCTGGTTGAATGTTTATTTCTTCCTTCTGCTCCAAATCATTGATTTGAGTCCCAGTTTCCTTCCCTTCACTGTTGGTTCCCTGTACACTTTCCTTTATTTCACTTTTCATAGCTTTCACTTTTGTCTCTGTTTTGTGACCATACTCAACCAATTCTATGAGCATCCTGATTACCAATGTTTTGAACTGTGTATCTGATAGGTTGGCTATCTCTTCAATGCTTAGTTGTATTTTTCTGGAGCTTTAATCTGTTCTTTCATGTGGGCCATTTTTTTGTCTCGGTGCACCTGTTACGTAGTAAGGGGTGGAGCCTTTGTATTCTCCGGGGTGGGGCAACCCATTCACTGCGTTCTGGTGCTGTGTGTGGGGAGGGGTCTGAGAGGGAACCATGACCCTTGTTTAGCTCTCTTCTGGCTTCCAGTCACTTCTGCTGTTGCCTACAAGCAAATTGGGCCCTTCTGGTCAAGTTTGGGCCTGGGTCAGTGGGTTTGTGTACGTTCTAGGACCCTGTGAGTCTCTCCAAACAACTCTCCTGTGAGGCTGGGAGTTTCTCCTGCCACCTCAACTCCCACAGGTTTTTTTGGTCAGAGGTTTTGAGGCTTTATTTCCCTGTGCTGGAACCCTGGGTTGTGTGGTCTGTCTTGCTCCCTGGTTGTTCCTCCTGGTTTACCCACTGCAAATGTGGGACCACCTGCTCTGCCAGCTGCCACCTCACCTGGTCCGCCAGCAGCCACCTTGTCGCAAGTCCTCTCTGCCCTGGCTGTCCGTCTCTGTCCCTCCTACCGGTCTGGATGAATGTTTCTTCTTTAACTCCTTGTTGGACTTCCATACAGTTTGCTTTTCTGATAGTGCTTGTTGTTTTTTGTTTTTTAAATTTTTTGTCCTTCTTTTGGTTGTGTGAAGAGGCACAGTGTATCTACCTATGCCTCCATCTTGGCCAGAAGTCCTACTTTACAATGTTGACATGATAATGTAATTAAACTTTGTTAGCTATGTGTGATAACAGAGATTTTTTTAAATCCTCACCCAAGGATATGTTTATTGATTTGAGAGAGAGAGAGAGAGAAACATTGATCAGTTGCACCCCATATGCACCCAGCTGGGGACCTGCAAACTTTTGGTGTATGGAATGACACTCCAACCACATGACCACTCGGCCAGGGCAGGAGATGCTTGTTTTTATGGGTCAGGCTGTGAGGAGGCGCTCGAGCTTGAGGCTTGCTTCTTTGGGGGAAGGTGGCGGAAGCTCATTTAGTATCAGCTGCAATAAAACAAGCTGATAAGAGACGGGAGACAGATGCTGGTTGGGAAAGGAAAAAGAACAGGCAGGTGGGAAGGACAGAGAGGGAGAGGGAGAGCATAGTGGCCCACCAGCCAGACCAACCTCTCTTCACTGTGGAGAAAGGAGAAAATTGGGAGTTTTGCCACACTGTCCTCATGAGTGGCAGCAACTCAGCGAAAACGTCTCTGGTACTCTCATAGCAATTGAGCAACTCTAGCTCCGCCCCCTCCTTGCTCTGTTTTATTGGAAAACCCGAGGATGCAGAAAAGGCTCTCCTCTGTGAGTGAGAGACACAGCACAATGTGGATATTCAGCCTGTTCCTCTTCTGGGGTAAGTGTAAGTCAGTTTCTGCAGAACTCGGAAGGTGTTCCAGGGGAGGCTCAGCCACAGCCTGGCCCCACAGGGAACCCTGGCGAGCGTGTTACACCAGGAAGGTGACCTGCTCAGAGGGAAGGGGTCCAGGCTGTATCCCTGCCTCTGCCACCCATTGCTTCTAGGCCAGTGAAACTGCTGGGGGATGGCTGTGCCCACCTGGTGAAGTGGGTGGAGGGTGGTGCTGGGAGTGGCTACCAGTGCAGCCCTCCCGACCTCTTGAAGCAGAAAGAACTTGAGAGCTGATGTAGGTAGCTCTCTAGGAAGAGACAGCATTTCCCTCATCACACGCCCACTCCTGCTTTCATACTTGCCACAGAATCGTTGGCACTTAGGAAATGTGAGAACTGGCTGGGTGATAGGGTGGGTCCATAGGGCGGATCTCAGAAGCATCTAATGACTTCTCTTCTCTTTGCAGGTTGGCAGCACTGCTCAGCACAGGCGGACTTTGGTAAGAGACACCTGATGGAAGGCAGTTGGCCCTTGGGCGGGTGCCTCTGCCTCTCAGTTTTGTCATCTGATTAACGGGTATTGTGATGTCCCCATGTAAGGGGATGGTTGTCAGGATTCAGCTCCATGTAGTGATGTTCAGAGGAATAGTCTGGGTCATACCTCCTGGGTCAGAACCTCGGTTCCAGGGCTTATTGCCGTGGGACCTCTGGCATTTGAGTGAATTCCAGGTACTTCAATTTCCAAGAAAGTGAAGGTCAGAGGAGCTAATCCCACAGGGTTTTGACGAGGATGAAAGAAGGTAAGGTAGAGGCAGTGCTGAGAATTGTGCTTGGAATGTAGTTAAGTGCTCAATTAAATTAGTCCCTCCTCCCCTGTGCTTGCCTCTCCTTCTCCTTCTCCCCACCCCCTCCTCTCCCTCTCTTCTCCTCCTCAGATAAATATAAATTATCTGGTTCTTATCGGCTGGGCTGCCAATGAACCAAAGCTGGTAGCCAGTGTGGGGGCACAGCCAGGATCATGACCAGTCTTCTGGATTCCTTCCCAGCATTAGTTCATCCCCCGGTGCTCTTGTCTTGCATTCTGACCTGTGGTGGGACCTGGGGCAGCTTGAAATGCTCTTGGGCATCCCTTTCCACGTCTGTAAAATGTAGTCGATAGCGCGTACCAGTAGTAGGTTGACCGACACTCCTGACTTGCCCCAGACTGGGGTGGGGGTGGGGTGGGAGCCCCGGACGCTGGGCTTTGAGTGCCAACACCAGGAAAGTCCCGGGCCAACCAGGATGAGCAGTCGTCTGACCTTGAAGTGTTGCTGTGTGGGGGCTGTAGAAAAGGCGTGGCGTGGACCCATGAAGTGGAAGTTGTAGTTCTATGTTAACACTCTCTTTGCCTCTCTGGGCCTGGTTTTTATTTTGCTTTGGTTAATTGATTGGCTACTGTGAAGTTGTTTTGCTCACAACTGGGCATCACATGTGTGTCTCAGATGTACAGTTAAAGTGGCCTTTGGCCTGGTCTCTGGGCCAAAGCGGCTAGAGGGCACCTGTGGGCACCTGAATTGGTCTTGTTCCTCCTTTACCCCGAACCCCCCAGGGCCCCCACTTCCCTCAGGGTAGAAACCGAAGTCCTTTCTGTGGCCCACAAGGCCCTGCGTGACCTGCCCAGTCCCCTCTCCGCCCTCACTCCTCCCTCCCTGCCCCTGAGTCACTCTGTTACAGCCACGCAGGCCTCCTCGCTAGTCCTCCAACACACCAGGCACAGTCCTGCCCCAGGACTTTTGCACATGCTGGGCCTTTTTCCCGGAATGCTCTTGCCCTGTGTAGACACGTGGCTCCCTCTATCACCTTCGTGATGTTTCAGCTCATGTGTCATTTTCTTAGTGACTACTCTATTTTTGACACTGTATCCCTCACCCTCACCTCTTCAGATGGTTAGCTCTGTGAAGGCTGCTAATTTTGTGTGTCTTGTTCACTGCTGAATCTACCATGCCTAGAAGAGTCCTGGCATATAGTAGGTATTTGTGTTAGGATTCTCTGGAGAAACGGAACGGATAGGATGGATACCTATGTATCTCTATGTATGTGTTCATATATGTAGGGATATATTATAAGGAGTTGGTTCACATAATTACAGAGGCTGGTGAATCCCAAGATCCCTAGGGTGAGGTGCAAAGGTCTTGAGACAGGAAAGGATTTGGGGAACTGAGCAGAGGTGAGCATTGCCGATGGGACAGGGCAGGAGCTGTGCTGGAGAGGTTGACAGGTACTCAGGCACAGGGGCCTGGGCTGTTGTTCTGGTTGGGGGTGGACTTGAGCTGTGGCAGATAGAGCTGGAGGAAGAAAGCATTGGGAAGCTTAGTGTGGGGAGACCGCAAATGGTGATGTGCCGGAAGTCTGCAAAGCGAAAGGTTGGCTCTGCAGATGAAAGAGGAAGCTGGAAATGAGAAGAAAGATACCATCTGAGTGCAGGGAAGGGAAATAAACCAGACAGTGGTAGGAGTCAGAAAGCCGGGCTCTCAAGAACCTGATCATGCTAATTCATCCATTATGCTTTTACTGTTTCCCCACGATACCCCGCCCTGCCAACCGATGTCGGCAATGTCGTCGGCTCCTCTCTTTCATACCCTCTTCGGTCCATTGGCAAATCCTGCCGGCGTTACCTTCAGAATAAATCCAGAGTCTCATGCTCTCTGCTGCACTCACCTGGGTAGGGTCCACCGTCCTTGCTCCCCTGGACAGGTGCAGACCCCTCCCACCTCGCCGTCCTGCCCTGGCCCTCCACAGCACCTCTTTCCCACCAGTGGCCAGAGATCCTGTAAAACCTGAGTCATGCTGTGCCCTCCTCTGCGCTACACCCTCCCATGGCTCCCGCCTCTCTCTGCTAAAACCCGGCAGCCGTGCCATGGTCTAGCAGCTCCTGCGTGAACTGGCCCTGCCACCTCCTCCGACACTTCCCTTGCCCGCTCAGCTCCAACCACGCCACCCCCCTCGTCATTCCATGAACTCACCAGGCATCGTCCTGACTCAGCACCTTTGCCTTTGCTGTTTCCTCTGCCCTAAGTAACTTCCCAGCTCGCTCCCTCACCTCACTCAGGGCTTCACTCGGGTGTGACCTTCTCGGTAAGGTCTTTGTGTCTGAGCAACAGCCGTGTCCCAGCCACTGTCTCTGCACTCAGGACACGGCCGTAAATAAGACCGACACAAATCGCTGCCTTCTGGGAGCTCACAGTCCAACCAATTCTAATCATTTTTCTATAGAATTACCTTAGAAATTGCATGAAAATTTGTTCCGCTCCCAGTGAGACCCACCCCCTCTTGTGTAGCAGCAGTGGGAGTCGTGCCCTTTGGGTTTTGACAGGCCTGGCACTGCTGCTGCCCCGCTGTGCGTCCCTGGGCAAGTCGTGGAACGTCCCTGAGCTGTTTTCCACATCCGCACAGTGGGGACTGTATCAGTTTCCCGTTGCTGCTGTAACACAGGACCGCAAGCGTGGTGGCTTAAAGCAGCAAAAACATTATCTTACAGTTCTAGAGATCAGAAGTCCAAAACGAGCCTCGTTGGGCTGAGAGTCAATGGGGCTGCATTCCCTTCTGGAGGCCCTAGGGGAGAACCTCTTGCCTTTTCCAGCTGCTAGAGGTCACCTGCATCCCTGGGCTCAGGTCCCCTTCCTCTGTCTTCGCAGCCAGCGATGGCTGGTCCAGCCTTTCTCTCATTGTGTCACTTTGACTCTGCTGTCCCCGTGTTCATCTTTCACTTATAAAGACACTGTGATTACACTGGCTCCTCCTCAATAAACCAGGGTGACCTGTCCATCCCAAGGTCAGCTGATCAGCAATCTGCATTCCACGTGCAGCCTTCATTTCCCCTTTTTGGGCAGCGTAACGTAGCTACCTGGTCCAGGGATTGGGACGTGCTCATCTGTGCAGGAGCCATTGCTCTGCTGATCCTAGGAATAATGGTGTCAAATGAGTGTCTTCCTTAGTGCCTGGTGCCTGCCCCTACCTGTGGCTTTGTCCAAAGGGAACAGCACGTGCAAAGGCCCTGTGGTGGAGAGGCTAGAAACGGAGACCGACATGATATGGGGCTTGAAGCCGTGTTGGTGTCTGGTCCCTGGGGGCTTTTTGGGTCATGCTAAGTAATCTGGGTTTTCAATAGCCACAGGGTTATAGGGAGGGGTGGGGTATCTGCCCATATTTGCTTACAGAGATGACTGCAGAGGCCAGTGGGGGAATGTCGGACCGCCTGGACAACCCCAAGGAAGATCTTTACCAGGCAGAGCTGTGGAGATGGGGAGAAGCAGGTAGATATAGAATGATATTTTGGAGGGAGAACCCATAGAGGAGGTACTCACTCACTGGATGTGAGGGTGGGGGTGAAACAGGGAAACTGAGGTACAGAGAGGTGAATCACTTGTCCCAGGGCTGGATTGGCTGGGGTGTATCTCAGGGCCCCTCCCCAGACCTGCTGAATCCACATTTGATATTCTAAGCTCTCCTGGGGATCCCAGGCGGGGCGGAGGCTGCTGATCTGCAGAACACATTTCAGCAGCAAGGGTCAGTGCACCTCACACTTTCACGGGCCCACAGATCACCTGAGGATCTTGTTAAAATGCAGATTCTGATTCAGCAGATCTGGGGCAGGCCCTGAGATTTTGCTTCCATTGAACTTCCTCCTGATGCCGCTGGCCCACGAACCTCACTTTGAGAAGGAAGGTTACGGATCTCGGGTCTTAATGAGCACCCTTGGTCGCTGTATCAGTTTCCCAGGGCTGTCATAACAGGACAGAGGTTTATTGTCTCGCAGCTCTGGAGGCCAGAAGTCCCAAATCCAGGTGTGTACTTCTGACGGCTCCAGGGGGAGCATCTGTTCCTGCCTGTCTCCCAGCTTCTGGTGTTGCCAGTGGTCCTGGGCTGGTAGATGCATCCCTCCAATCTCTGCCTCTGTCGCCACATGGTCTGCTCCCTATGTCTCTGTACTTCCCTCCACTTCTTAAAGGACATTGGTCATGTCAGATTAAGGGGCCACTCCTACTCCAGTATGATCTCGTCTTAATTGACATCTTAATGACATCTGCAAAGACCCTGTTTCCAAACAAGGTCACATTCTCAGGGACCAAGGTTTAGGACTTCAGCGTGTCTTTACAGGGGAGACAATTGAAGCCACAACAGTAACCTTCACGGTCTCACGCTGGCTTTCCTTGCAGCCCTGCCCTGGTGCTCTAACCCCAGCTCTTCCTTCCATGCTGCCTAGATGTGAATGAGTGTGCGGACACTACCACGTGCCCAGCTTATGCCACCTGCACCAACACTGTGGGAAGTTACTACTGCACTTGTAAGCGAGGCTTCCTGTCCAGCAATGGGCTGACGCAGTTCAGAGGCCCAGGAGTGGCATGCCAAGGTGAGTTCGTGCCCCATGGACATCCTCGGCATTCAGTAGGAAACTAGGTGGAAGCTGGCAATGTAGGCACTTTGCTTCTTTCCCCCAAACTTTATTCCCTCCTTCCTTCTTCTTGCCCTTCCTTCCTTCTCCCTCATCTTCTCTTCCTTCTCTTTCTTTCTATCATAAAAATGATTCCTAGTCACTAAAATTTCCAATGATTTGAGACTAGCATTATACTGAAAATAGAAATAAAGATCATGCTATTTATCAATATTCATAAATGACCACTGATTTTATTCTGAGAACCTTCTCCTGCCTCTCCATGCAGATAATAAGATTTTTTTATGTTAAAAATTCTTTTCTTTTATTTTTTTAAAATATATTTTATTGATTAAGCTATTACAGTTGTCCCATTTCTCCCCTTTATTCCCCTCCGCCCTGCACACCCCTTCCCACCTGCATTGCCCCCCTTTAGTTCATGGCCATGGGTCATACACATAAGTTCTTTGGCTTCTCCATTTCCTACACTATTCTTAACCTCCCCCTGTCTATCTTCTACCTACCATTTATATTACTTATTCTCTGTACCTTTCCCCCCTCTCCCTAGCCACGCCCCTGCTGATAACCCTCCATGTGATTTACATTTCTGTAATTCTGTTCCTGTTCTAGTTGTTTGCTTAGTTTGTTTTTGTTTTGTTTTAGGTTCAGTTGTTAGATAATAAGATTTTTTAACATTTATTGAATGCCAGACTCCATACGAAGGGCTTTAGGTATGTTTTATCATGGAATCGAGTGTAGCAGTGGGATGCTTCTCCGTTGGACAAGTGAGGAAACCGAGGCTTGAAGAGCTGAAGTGACTTGTGTAGGTCATGTAGTTGAACTGGAATTCAAACCCAAGGCTTTCTAACTTTTATGGTGGTCTCTCAACCACATGACCTATTTGCCACACTCTAGTTGTGAGGTGTTGGGAAAATGTATTTAATCTAAGTCTCAGGGTTTCTATCTGTAAAATGGGTGTTTAAGAGCATCTATCTCCAAGGGTGGTTGGGAAGACTAAATGCAATAATGTTTGCAGTGTGCTAGGCACATATACAGTCCCAAAGTCTACTATTAACATAAATAATGTAAACTCAAGTAACTCCCAGAATGACCTAAGTTCTTTGTCTGCATTTCTTATATTTAGACCCCAATTCTCCTCTTGACAGTACAGATGTGCCTGTGCTTTTGAATGAGATCAGGGGTCTGCAAACTTTTTCGGTCAGGGTCCAGATAGTGAATATTTTGGAGGCTGCAGGCTGCACGATCTCCGTCATGCCTACTCCATACGCCAGCTGTATGGCAAAAGCAGCCATGGATAAGACGTAAGTGAGTGGATGTGACTGCGTTCCGATACAGCCTTATTTACACAAACAAGCAGAGGGCGGATTTGACCCGTGGGCTGAGTCAGAGAACTCATTCCTCTCATTGTAGCTCCCGGGAGCCCCAAACACCCTTCTTTGGGCTACAGTTCGTGGGCTGTTTGGTGAGCTCAGTAGTGCTGGTGGGCCCTGGTTTTTAAATTTGAGGTGAAAGCAATGTTCCTCATTAGAAAATGATGAGTACTACAGCCAGGATTTTGTCCACTTTATGTCTTTGATCCCCAGTACAGTGCCTGATACCGCGTGAGAATTCAATAGATTTTTGTCAAATGAAAACATGTTACTTCATTCTTTATGTTAACTTCAGATTTATCATCCTGTTACTGACAGACACCTAGTTTGTTTCTAACGTTTTATTTATTTAATTTAAAATTTTTATTTATTTATTTTTAGAGAGAGAGGAAGGGAAGGAGAAAGAGAGGGAAAGAAATATCAACGTGTGGTTGCCTCTCATGCACCCTGTACTGGGGACCTGGCCCGCAACCCAGGCATGTGCCCTGACTGGAAATCGAACCAGTGACCCTTTGGTTGCAGGCCCATGCTCAATCCACTGAGCTACACCAGCCAGGGCTGTTTTACAACTTCAAGCAGAGCTGGGGTCCATATCCCCATGGTCTTATCTTGGTGGACAGTAGAGCTCCAGATTCCTCTTTTGGAGAGCTACAATTAGCCAGGAGAGAGCTGTGAAAGACTTGCCTCAAAGTTTTATTTGCATGACAGGTACAGAGCGAGTGTTTGTTCAGGGTGGTTCGATGGAGCAGGGATGAAGGAGACTCGGAGCGGGCCACCCCTGGTTCCATGACTGCACAATTCGATAGGCGCTTCAATGAGTAAATCTCTAGCGGTGTCTTTGCAAGGTATTCTTGACTGGGTGGCAGATCACTGCAAACTTAGTGCAAAGAACAATAACAATCATGTATTTTGCTCATGCGTGAATCTACGGTTTGGGCTGGCTTTGGCAAGGACAGCTTGTCTCCATTCCACGTGGTGTCAGCTGAGTCCGTCCTCATGCCTTAGGGAGCTGGCAGACGCACTTTGCACAGGGCCCGCTCACGCGGCTGGCAAAGCAGACGGGTGCTGGCTGTTGACTGGCTGCTCCGCCCGGCCTGTGGGCTGGACGTCGCAGTTCCTCTCCACATGGGCCGCTGTGTCACGGCTGGCTGGGCTTCCTCATGGTATGGTGGCTGAGTTCTAAGAATGAGCATCTCGGGAGAATAAGGAATGACTTTGTGGGACCCGGTGTTGCTCATGGGCATGCTCAGATTCCAGGGGAGGGGACAGAGACCTGCTGCTCGGTGGGAGGAGCGCCAGGCTCACAGTGAATGAAGGGCACGGGGAATGGAAGGTGTTACGGCCATCTTTGGAAAATAGTTTTTTATCCAAACTGAGACAAATTTGTAACTCTGATTCTTTCTCTGTCTAGATGTAGATGAATGTTCTCCAAGCCCCTCACCATGTGGTCCTAACTCAGTCTGCAAAAACCTGCCAGGGAGGTACAAGTGCAGCTGCTTGCCTGGTTTCTCTTCGCCCACTGGAGATAACTGGGTCCCGGCAAAGCCAGGTCATTTCTCCTGCACAGGTAATGCTCCCGGGCTCTGCGTGGGTCTTTGGTTGACAGCTACCACTGAGCTGGCACATGTGTTTCCAACTTTACACAGCCAGTCTTTTCTCTGCCCACTCTCCTGCACCGCTGCACAGACATCGATGAGTGCCTCGACAGTGCAGTCTGCCCAGAGCATTCTGAGTGTGCCAACTCTCTGGGGAGCTATAGTTGCTACTGCCAAGATGGATTCATCTCTAACAACTCCCGCTGTGAAGGTATGGAGCACCTGTTCTTCTTCATTTACCTACTTAATGAAGATCACCTCACTTAGTGATCTCATGAGATAGGGATGATGAGCCTCATTTTAGGAACGAGAAAACTGAGGCTCAGAGAGGTGAAGTCACTTGCTCAAAACACACAGCTATTGAAGTGGAAGAACTGGGATTTGGACTCCTATTAAGTCCCCACTATGAGTTAAGCAGTGAGGTCAGGAAGTACTTGAGAGTACAGGGAGCTGTGTCCCTAGAGTGATCTTTCAGGGGACATCGGCCATGTCTGGGGATGGTGGTGGTGGGGTTGTGTGTGCTACTGCCATCTAGTGGGTAGAGGCAAGAGATGCTGCTGGACACCCAAAGCACAGGACTCCCTCCCACAATCAAAAACCATCTGGGGGTGGGCAAAGGTGTACTGGCCACCATAATGAGACATTAACTTCAGACCGAAGGATGAAGCAGGTAACTCCATAGACTACATCAGAATTTATCATAGGGCTATTTGCTTACGGGGAGATTGGGTCAGAGCAGAATAGGCAGTCCAGCAGTCTGTGCAGATTATTCCGCTACCAGACCCCTGTTCCTGCGCTTTTTTATCGTCTGACTCAGGTGCTAAGGATCGATGAGAGAAAGGGACAAAGAATGCAGTAGTGCCAGGGGCCACGCCTCCCGGGGTCTTGTGATGCATGGTTGCCTGTAATCGATATGATCACCACTTTGATATTTATCGTGGTTGTCCTGGCATTCCGGTCATTACTAACAAAAAGATTTATGGCGCCCTGGCTGGGTGGCTCAGTTGGCCGAAGCACTGTCCCGTACACCAAAAGGTTGTGGGTTCGATCTCCGGTCAGGGCACACATCTAGATTTTGGGTTCAATCTCTAGTTGAGGCATGTTCGAGAAATAGCCAATTGATGTTTCTCACATCGATGGCTCTCTCTCCCCTTTCCTCTCTCTCTTAAAAAATCAATAAACATATCCTTGGATGAAGATTAAAAATATTTATGGCTATATTTTAAAGAAAACAGATAATTGTCAAGTAGAAGGCTTTGATATGCTTGCTGGGGCAGTGAGGTTGGTCACAGTGTGAAAGGGGATCGGGACACAAAGATGGAGTTGGTTTTGTTCACATCTTCATCTGCACAAAAATGATCCATTTCAAATGTCAGTAGTTCTAAGGTCGAGACATTCTGTCCTAGGAAGACCCAAACTTCAGAACTTTCTCCTACAAGGTACTTGAATTGAGATCTGAGAGTTACCCTTGATCCTCCTTCTCCTTCCATATCAAATCATGTCTTAGGGAATTGACCTGCTACATGGTCTTGAATATGCCCACTCTTCTCTGTCTTTGGTCCAAGCATTATAATGACGGCAGCAGTCTCTCCCTTCCTCCAGTCTTGCCTCTTTGAATCCATCCCCACACTGAAGTCAGAACGTTCTCACCAAGAGACAGGGCTCCATCTTTCCGAGTCTGGTGGAACCCATCTTCTCCATGCTCATTTATACAGGGTGACTGCGTCCAGCAAGGCATGGAGTCATCAGACCTCATTGTATCCCCATGGCTTGGAGCCAGAGATATTTGAAGTCATCTCTGGTGTCTCTAGTCCATTTGTGGCAGTCAGCTATTGTTGACTTAACAGATCACCCTGAAAGTCACTGGCTGAAAACGACCACCATTGATTTAACTCCGATTCCATGGCTTGGCAGTTGCAGTTGGGCGTTGGGGCTGGTTCTTTGGGTCTCAGCTGGGCTTGTTTGTGAGTCTGTGGTCAGCTGGAGGTCAGCTTTGCTGATCTTGGTTGGGCTGTCCACATGTCTGAGGCAATCCATCTCTCTTCCACTTTGTCTTTTATTCTTCATTAGGCCAGTCTAGGGCTTGTCCATATGGTAGAAGCCCTAAGAATGACAGAAGCAAACAACCCTCTAGAGGTCGAAGTTTGGAGCTGGTGCTGTATCACTTTTGCTGCATTCTATTGGCCAATGCAAGTCGTAGGGTCAGCTGGATTCACAGGGCGGGGAAACTCATCTTAAAGAGAGGAGTGCAGAGCCGTGTCACATTGCACAGTCCAGCTCCCAGGGTGTGGATACAGGGAGGAGTGAAAGACCATCAACATCTCTGTAACTTATGATCATTATGTTTTGAAACTATTCGCCACCCTTTGTTTATACACTGTTGCCCAAAATTTATTCTCCCTGGAAGATAGGAAGAAGGGGGGACACAGGAATTGGGGAGCAGCAGCACTGTGTCCCCAGTTAGGAACAGTATGGTGGATCTCCTGTCTGCAGTCTCCTGTCCTCACTTCCTCACCTGCCTACACCTGGGTTTTCATTTCCTCTCGACAGAGGTGGACGAGTGTGCCGATCCCAGAGCTTGCCCGGAGCATGCAACATGTCACAACAGTTTTGGAAGCTACTCTTGTGTCTGCAACCCAGGATTTGAATCCAGCAGTGGAAACATGAGTTTCCATGGCCCAGGAGGGACGTGTGAAGGTAGGTGAAGGGGCCTCTTGCAGAGTCAGGTCCAAGCCTGTCTGCAAAGGCAGCAGTACTGGGGCGGGAATCAGGGTGGATCTCGGCTGCGTTCAAAGCCTCATCTGCAAAGCTGAAGCCAATAATCATTCATTTACTCTTTCATTCATTCATGCACTCATTCAACAAATACTTCTGGAGCACCTACTATACTCAAGGCACTATTCTAGGGATGGTGGGTACAGTGGTGAAAACATAGGCAGAAATATTTGTTCTCCTATAACTTATAACCTAATATGGGGGGGAGACAGATAACGAAGAAAATAAGTGCATGGATGTATTGTGCGCCAGGGATAGTTAAAGGAGATGAAGACAAATAAGGCAGGGAAGGCACACAGAGAGTGCTGGAGTGGATTTCTAATTTTAATAGGGCAAAGGCCACACCGAGAAGCTGGTGTTTGAGAAAGGTCTGTAGGGATCCAGGGAGCGAGATGTTGGGTACCTGGCGAAGGGGGTTCCAGGAGGAGGGAACAGCAGGTACAAAGCCCTGGGGGCAGGGTCTCAGCCAAGGCGCTCCGCTCTTCCCTCTGTCACTTCCTTTGCTCCTCCCCACAACCTGGCATTATTGGGGCCATTTAATAACTATTTTAAAGACAAGGAAACATGGTTTTCATTGCGGTGGAGCCACTCTCGCAAGGTCAAAGAGACAGAGGTAGGAGAGGCAGCATCTGAAGTGCGCCTAGGCGGGACGTCACACCCGTGCCCCCAGCCCCCACGCCATCCTGCCTCCGGATCAGGCTGTGAACTCTCGCAACCCAGGTGCGCGTGGCGTGGAGCCGGCGTCGGGTCTGTCTCCGTATTTCCAGACTCTGGGCCTCAAGACGTCCTGGGAAGCTGTCGTCTAAACATTTCAGTGCTAGACAGAACCTGGGTTTACATCCCTGCTGTGCCTTTCACCAGCTCTGTGATGCTGCACAATTGTGGAGCCTCAGTTTTCTTCTCTGAAAAACAGAAGTAACATTAATATTCACCTCACAGGGCTGCACTGAGCATTCGCTGAGCTGATGCATGTGGAGGGTCTACTTCAGTGCCTGCCACAAAGAAAGCTCAACACGTCAGCTAATTTTTTATTTTAGTTAACACATGCTTACCTAGTCCTCATGGGGTGGGTTCTGTTATTTTTCCCACTTGGCAGAAGCTGAGACACGCAGATAAATTCTCTTGTCCAGCGCATTGGTCAGCTCGGCTACTGTAACGCAGTGCTGCAGGCTGGGGCTTAGACAGCAGACACAACTTCTCACGATTCTGGAGATTGGGCGTCTGGAGACTGGGTGCTGGTGTGGCCAGGTTCTGGTGAGGACTCTCTTTCTGGCTTGCAGATGACTGCCTTCTTGCTGTGTCCTCACGTGGCGGAGAGAGGAAGAGCCTTGTGTCTCTTCCTCTTCTTATAAAGGCACTAACCTCATCATGAAGGACTCACCCCATGACCTCACCTAAACCTCATTATGTTCCAAAGGTCATGTCCAAATACCGTCGTCCCATTGAGGGTTCGTGCTTCAGTGTATGAATTTGGGGGGACATAATTCAGTCCATGGTGGCCAGTAACACATAGCTTGTGAGGGACAGAGCCAGGCTTTGAACCCGAGATGTCCATGCCCCCAAGCCCTTCACTCTGATGCACCAGGGAAAGAAGGGAGTAAATGAGCTTGAGGCTGGAGGGACGGACACAGATGAGAGTGAAGAGCCTTCACGAACCTGCAGGTTCAATGGATCTGGATCACGAGTCGTGCGAGGATTAGAAGCAGAAGATGAGGGAGGGGAGCTGCGCTGGGAGCAGGCTCTCAGGGTCCCACACGTTCTCCTGCGGAGTGAGGTTTACTTGGAGCTGGGGGAGCCTCTTCAGTTTGCTTGGGTCGTAGACACGCCCCCGATGCTTCCTCTCCGTAGGGGTGAAAGTGCGTGTAAGAAGGTGAGACACGGGCCAGGAAAACCCCTTGGCTTTTGCCCCCAGTGGGCTGTGCACTGCTGCTACAACCTCAGCATCCTTCATCCTTATGACTTAGACCGATTTTCTGCTTAGATGTGGATGAATGTTCCAGAAACTCAACTCTCTGTGGTCCCAGTACTGTCTGCACCAACATCCCAGGAGAATACAGTTGCGCCTGCCTTCCTGGGTTCGTTTCGCTTGGTGTTTGGATCCCCAAGCACCCGGAGTCTTTCCAATGTGCAGGTAATTCTCCCAGCCATGGGGAGGACTTCTCAATGGATGTCACATGACCCTGAAACATAAAACAGCCTTTTGTTCTTGCTTGTGATTTCACAGGTTGACCACGTGGGTTTTCTGGGGCACCAGGGTGGTTGGCAGGCCTGCAATGGCCTTGTTCATGCAGCTGGTAGTTGGTGCTGGTCTCTGGCTGGAACCCCAAGTTCTCACTGGGGGAGTTTCCACATGTCTCGTCAGACTTCCTCACAGACACACAGCTGGTCTCCAAGAGGGAAAGTTTAAAGAGGCAAAAAGCAGAAATGCCAGTCTTCCTAGGCCTGTGCTTGGCCATCTTCTACCACGTCCCACTGGTCGCAGTCACCAGGCCTGCGTGGCTTTGGAGGATGGAGAACTAAACTCCCCGTCTTGCCGGGGAAGTGTGTGTGTAGGAAGAGGAAGCACCGATGGAGGCCATGCTCACAGTATCTGCTACCGTGCAGAACACGTTTATGTTCCTCAGCCCCCGGGGAACCCACACTTCACTTCACTAGAAACAGCTATTTCTTCTCACTGATCCACACTCGCTGCTGCCATTGTTGCAATGCAGCCGAAAGGGATCTTAGAGAGACCACTGACCTGCTCTCATGGCCTCAGGGAAGCTGTTCAGAATCCCCGTCAAGGGCGAGGAAGCAAAACTTGGACCTCCACCCCCATTTCAGCCACACCGTCATCTTTCTTTTGTCTTACCTGTTCAGGTTTCGCCACACATGAACAAAGGTTTTCTTGGCCAAAAAGTTTTGAAAATCATGCACCTAGTCTAGCCCCTTGGCAAAATATAAATTCCATCTCTGCTATTTCTGACACGAGCTTGCCTAATCAGTGCTTAAATACGTCTGGAAATGGGGAGCTCACTCCTTGCTTGGAGATGTTTTCTATGACATCAAGAGGAAACCACTTCCCCATGTCTTCCAGCTGGGGGCCATTTTCATGTCCTTTGATGACTCCAAGTTAGTTTACACTCACATCACGGGAGCTTCTTGTCCCAACGCTCCGTGGTAATGCCCAGTGCAACATATCAGGTACCTGCTTAAGTAACTAGTAGATGCTGCCTATTAACTCTTCATGTTTTGTGAGTTGATAGAGAAATGTGAAAGATTTCATTGTTACCTCCCTCCTAATTATTTTTTCTAGGGCACTCGATTCCATAGACAACCTCTGTGGCTCAGAAACCATCAGGGAGAGGTGACCCTGCGTTGCCACCGTGACCTGACATCACTCTGTATTTGTTAGGCTAGGGTTTCTCAACCCTTGCACCACTGGCATCTTGGGCTTGATAGTTTTTTGTTTTAGGGGGCTACCCTCTACCTGGGAGGATGTTTGGCAGGGCCTTTGGCCTCTACCTGCCAGATCACCAAAGCACCCCTTTCCCCAGTTGTGACAATCAAACTGTCCCCAGACATGGCCCAATGTTCTTAGGGGGGCACAGCGCCCCCAGCTGGGAGCAACAAGCTTAACAGCTTAGAACGGTTTTACTCTCATCACAGTGCAGCGTGGACACACCGCGCCACTGCGCAGTGCCCTCCACGAGGTGGTCATAGGGGCCAGCCTCCTTGCATCTCTTGGTTCTTCTGTCCCTCAAAACCTTGGAATCCCTGGTCCCGGCTATTAGCGGGTCAAGAGAGAGAAGGCACACCGCCTTCTCGGCCACACTGGCCCAAAAGTGACAAATGTCATGCCCTTTTGCATTATGTCAGTGAAGACCAGTCACGTTGACACCAAACCCAGGCTCAGCTGCCTGCCACCTGAAAGCCAGTAAACAAGAGACCAGGGCGGGTGACAGGAAAGTAGGTGGCAGCCTGAGAAGATGGTTTGTCTAACATCACAAAGACCATCTACACAACTGGACGCAGGCCGGTGTTTGTATAAGGAGGGACCAGGAAGAAAACCAAACGGAACAAAGGAATTGGAGGGAGGGGTTGAGAGTTCTCCCTTGCGGAGACTTAGTGCACATCAGCACCTCTGTTCGGGTAACTGGTTGAGCCGGAATGTCTGGAGGTTGGAGTCTGCTGCTTTTGGAGTTCGTTCCTAGAATTCTTAAGCAAACAGGCTGTTTGTCTGCACTGAGCATGTTACTCAACAAGTCCTCATTTACAGAAACAATGTAAAGAATGGTGGGGTGGGTTACAACAGGGCCTAACCCAGATGCAGAGGGTTCTGGGAAATTAGTCCTGGTTGGGCTGCCATTGTTTAAATGACAGCTCTGCTTCAGACGGGGAAGCAAGACTTGCTGGCTCATTGGCCAGCTTTGCCTCACACCCGCCCATTCTCTACTACACAGATATTGATGAGTGCCTGGATATGTGCCCTTTCAATTCAACGTGCACTAATACCCTTGGGAGCTACTTTTGCACCTGTCACCCTGGCTTTGCACCAAGCAGTGGACGGCTGAACTTCACAGAGCAAGAGGTGGAATGTAGAGGTG
Source organism: Micronycteris hirsuta (assembly GCA_004026765.1). Classification (NCBI taxonomy): domain Eukaryota; kingdom Metazoa; phylum Chordata; class Mammalia; order Chiroptera; family Phyllostomidae; genus Micronycteris; species Micronycteris hirsuta. Next base: position 20,158 of record PVJI01009506.1, read on the forward strand.
AATGGATGGTTGTCTGACATCCCTGGAAAAAAGTGTCTCCTTGTTCTTTCAGTTGTTTGATGGTCTTGAGTTCTTTGCAGATATTGATGAGTGTGTCCGAGATCCATCACCATGTGGCCCCAATTCTGTCTGCACAAATGCCCCAGGCTCCTACAGCTGTGGCTGCAGTGTGGGCTTTCGTCCCAATCCAGAAGGCTCGTGGAAATACGGCAACTTCAGCTGCAAACGTAATTATCTCCTTGTGTGTCTTGGCAATGGAATCTGTGTCTTGCTCACTCTACCCAACCTCTAGATCCTTTTCTTACTTTTACCTCATCTACATGTTCTTTCTTTCTTCATTCATTCACTCATTCAATAAGTTATTTTAGGGACATCTATTAATTAGTTAATGAATCAAACAGGCCCCTGCTCTAGGTACAGAGAACTCAATCCTGGACGTGATGGACATGAAACTTGCCCTTACGCAGCTTACAGTCTAGGGAAGGAAGTATAGGGCACATATATAATCATTCAGTGATCACCATGAGCGCGACCCCTGAAAAATCTTAGCGTACTTTGGAGTGAGAGTGGGATATTTAATATGCTCTGGGAAAAGGACATTTGAGCTGGAGCTTGAAGGAAGAGTGGAGATTGTGTGCAAAGGCCCCGAGGCTGCCACAGAGATGGGCAAAGGGCAACGGCATTAGCTACGTCGGAGAAGGTGGGCGGAGGTCAGATTCTGCGGGACACTGTGAGCTGTGCAAAGAATTTTGGAGTCTTTTTGCCAAGAACAGTGGGGAACCATAAAGGTTTAAAAATCTTAAATTATGGATCATTTGAGATGTTAGAATACAGGCGACGACAATGGAAGCAATGCAGTACAGTAATAGGATGAATTTGCCTGAGGCTCTTGCCAGCATATGAAGTGGAATATCATCGATGCCCTTGTGTGTTCTGCACACTTCTTCCCCATTCCGCATCCCTGTCTTGCCCCAGAGGGAACCGCTTTGAACTTGGTGTTTTTAATTACTCTACTTAAAAAAATATTTCTCCCTGCCCTGGCCAGGTGGCTCAGTCGGTTGGAGCATCATCCTGTACGCCAAAAGGTTGTGGGTTCGATTCCTAGTTAGGGCGCATACCTAGGCTGCGGGTTCAATACCGGGTTGGGCACATATGGGAGGCAACCGATTGACGTTCTTCTCTCCCCTCTTCCTCTCTTCCTAAAATCAATAAGCATATCCCTGGGTGAAGATTAAAAAATAATAATAAAAATAAAAAAGATTTCTTCCCTTATATGTATTGCTAAACAATACCTTACTTAGTTTTGTTTAATTTGGAGCTTTCTAAAACATCTCAGAGTCCCTGATGCTGTGGTGTGTAGTGTGTATATTTCCACTGTTGTGTAACATGGCAATGGATGGATTTAAAGCCACAGGTGATGCAATCAGACTTGCCTTCAATCATATCTTGCTGTGGTTAAGTTTGATTTGGTTGCTTTTGTTTTCTTCTTAGGGGTTCCCTTCAAGTGTAAAGAAGATGTGATACCCAGCAATAAGCAGGTTATGCTATGCCAAGAAGGAGCAGCAGTAGAGCCTGAACATGTAAGTATTTTTGAAGGTTCATAGCTGTTGAGGTTTTCCTAGAAGCCAGTTATGTAGGATATCGTTTGCACCTTTAACAAAGGTAAAAATAAGTGTCCTAAAACAGACAGCGGTTTATTTCTCTCTTTGTAACAGTCTGAATGTAAGCTTCTGAGAGTTGATATGATGACTCCATAGTGCTCTACCATCATTAACACAAGACTCCCTCATTCTGGCCCATTATGGTTGCTGCAGCTCCTGCCATTACATCTGCATTCCAACTGGTGGACAGGGGAGAAGGAGAAGTAAAAAGTACTGTCTTTTCCTTTAAGACTATGGCACAGTATCACTTCTACTTATACCTCATTGGCCAGAAAGTAGTGACATGGTCACACAACCAAAAGGAAAGCTGAGAAGGGAAGATTTTTGCTTATTTAAAACTTGGGGATTCTTTTCCTAAAAGAAGAAAAGATGTTGGAGTCTCACTGCTAGCGACAGTGTTGGGGCTCCAGGAGTGTGATGTGGGATGGGTGTTGCACACCCCCAGGCCAGCCAAAGAGGGGTAGATGTCCTGGTTCTCTAATGAGGTAATGGTATCGAGTCAAGTCTTCACGAGTCTCTTCAGGAATTGAGGTCACTATTTTAAATATGAGCTTGGAAATTATCTTAGGAATTCCCATGTACTTTGGACCACTTGTTTTTTTAAACTGTGGTAAAACACACGTAAATGATCCACTATTTAAACCATTTTAAAGTGTGTAATTGTTAGACAAAGTAATTCCTGGCACTTAACATGACCGTTGCTGTCTGTCAAAGCAAGCTGACCAGCAATTCGCCCTGGGTGGATGGGTCCGTACGGCCTGAAATGAATGTTTCTGCATAGACGAGAGGGCCCGTTGAGCTGTTTTCCGCTTGGGATTAAACAGTGTTTAACCAGCACGTGCCACTGCTTACCAGCCACCCGTGTTCTTGGAGGCTGTAGCATCAGGCTCCACCCCCTTTCAGGGCTGAGACCTGCCATCTTGCTGCCGCCCACAGGTGCTACTTCGTCCGTAGGTTCCCCTAATAGGTTCTTGATGTCATTCTGGAGTTGTCAGCCTCTTGGCCCCAGGAATTTTCTCAAGAAATGGCGAGCCAGCCAGGAGATTGGGGAAATGGAAAAAGGAAAAGAATCTTCCTGGGGGTTGTCCTGGGTTGGCCATTGGCCTCTTTGTAGGGAAGAGTGGCCCTTATGTTGGACGCTTGTGGCCACCACATATGAGTAGGGGGCCCCTGTAAACACTGGCTGGGCTGGATGGAGCCTTTGCTTGCTGAGCGTCATCTGGCCCATTGTAGTAAGGAAGAGCCCTGTACAAGGAACTTGACAATCAGAGAATACTCCTCAGTTGAATTGCTAGATATTGTGGCTAAATTTCAACAAAAGCTGTGAGAAAACTTTCAACTTGGATGGTGAGGCTTTGGGACACAGGAGTTGATGGGATCTCTCTCTCCTGGCCTGAAGGAGAAGAAACAAATAATATCACTAGTCACTCAGCACTCAGGCAATGTCTGCAGGGCCAGGGAGGTCATTCTTCAATGGACTGAATAATAATGGGATGCGGGGAGCCCAGCCAAGTGAGGGAGACCTGTGGGGACAAGCCAGTCCCGGGAAGCCCCCTGTGGGAAGTAGGAATGAGACAGGCTGGCTGTGCCCAGGCGTGTGAGGCACCCACAGAGCTGCATGTACTGCTCATAGCAACAACCGTTTTTTGCAGGCAGCCCCCAAAGAATGGCATGGCTCTTTATCTTCCCCTTTAAGTCTGAAATTGGGCAAGGTGACTGATGTGGGGAATTCGATAGCAAATTTAGTTGAAACTGAATAGGGTTGAGATGGAGTCTGTCCTGTAATTAATAAAAAGGAGACTTAAGGGCGCCTGTACCCCAAAGAGTAAAGCGAAACATAAGGGGCCCATCTGTGACACCTGTAGACAGAGGTGGCATGACCCAGTAACAATGAGACAGGCGGCCTGACGCCATTCTGGTGGCACTGTGGAAAGAGCTATGCCAGGGCCACAATTTCCACCTCTCCCGTTGGCCCTGGTCCACCACTGAACTCACCAGCTGGTTCCCCCAGTTGCCTGAGACTAGGGGTGGGGCCAAGGTGGCCCACAAGTAAGGGCAATAGGGGGTGACCTGAGGCCTCACATAGAAACCACAATATATCTACCCCCCTAAAACAAAGAACATTGCCCTTGTGGATGCGGATGCAGAGTGCACTCCCACACAGCAACCTGGAAAAGTTTGGGGGACCCTGGGTTGCCATGAATGGGTGTGTATGAGTACAAGTTTTATTATCCATCCAAACAGGGTGCCTTCCCCTTATTTAGTGTTCATTTCCCCGCTCCAGGAGAATGCGTTGGGAATGGATATCGTCCCGGGAAAACAGTCCCAGGGGAATCTGTGCCCAGGTGCAGGCTGCAAAGGCCACCCTGGGAGGCGAAGCCCTTTGGGAACCTGCCAGCCTCTTTCTTCAGTATCTGGGCTTTGGGAAAATTTTACATCAATTCAGGGGCATTTAGTACATGCACAATGGTGTACAACTGCCACTTCTAGCTCCAGAACATTCTCATCACCTTCGAGAGAAACCCTGTACCTATTAAGTTATTTTCCATTCCTTCCCCCAGCCCTGGCAAACACTGATCTATTTTCATCTGCATGGATGTGCCTGCTCTGGGCGTGTCCTGTGAATGGAGTCACACACGGTGTGGCCTTCTGTGTCTGGCTCCTCTCCCTGAGCATCACAAGGTCCGTCCACGCTGTAGCTGGTGTCAGAGCTTCGCTCCTGTTACGGCTGAGTGGTGTTCCATGGCAACACGGACTTGTTTCTCACATCTCCCCATCTTTTTACCCCACTGTTAGTTATGCTTTCACATTGGATATTTTGTGCACAGAAGAGAAAGGTGCTGTGGTTGGTCCCAGTTTCGGTCACGTGGTGCGTTTTTATTTCCCTGAGAATTGTAGAGACTCATGATGCCTCAGGGACTGAGGGCCACCCCGATGGTGGCCTGGTGGCCCAGGTGGTCCCTCGAATGCTTGGGGGATGGGTAGGTCAATGCTCACGAATGCTTCCTTCTGCACAGATGTCATTTTGTACGCTAATGAATGCCACCTTCAGCGTCCTGGACGAAGCCTGTGCAAACAAAACCACCGCCATTTCTCTGAAGGTAATGATGACGTCTTTGTGGTTTCTGTTTTGAACATCTCAGGGGGCACTGGGGGTGCAGAAAATCCATTTTTTAGTTAATGAGTTGGGAGTTCACATTAATTTGTGAAAGTTGTAAGGTTTAAAAAATTAACAGACAGCACAATTGCCCTTTTCTGTACAGTTTTACACGTTTTAGCATGACCTGAGCAGATTGGTGTACCTACCGCCACGATCAGAACACAGAACAGTTCTGTTTCCCCCAAAACCCCCTCGGGCTTCCCCATCACAGTCACACCCTCTGTCCTCCACTGGCCTCTGTAAATCCCTGATCTGTTCTGTCATTGTAGTTGTGTCTTTTTAAAATGTTGTAATGCAATTCATTTAGCACAATGCCTTATCAGCAGCCCCATGTTCTGTTTTGGTAACCATTAGTGACATTTAGTACAGTCACAATATGGAGCAACCATCACCACTATAGTTCCAGAACGTTCTTACCACCCGTCCCCCGAAATTGCATAAGCATCTCTCCTCATTCCCCCGCCCCCGCCCCACCTAGTCCTGGCAATCACTAGTCCACTTCCTGTCTCTGGGTTTTCCCTGTTCTGGACGTGTCCCGTACACGGAGCCACGCACTGTGTGGCCTTGTGGGTCTGGCTCCGCTCACTGAGCTCCATGCGTTCGAGGCCCCTCCACGTGGCAGGGAGTGGCAGAGCCTCGCTCCTGTTCATGGCTGAGCGATGTCCCCTGTGTGGGTGGGCCGCAGATTGCTTATTTGCTCATCTTTAAAGAGTTTTTGGATTGTTTCTGCCTGAACAGCGTCTCTTCATCTTACCGGCACCCCGGCTTTTCGTGACTGTCGGCAGAGCTGCCACGGACATTACGTCCGGTTTGTGTGTGGGCCCCTGGACTGGCATCTGTCTAGCAGATGTGCCCAGGACGGGGATTTCTGGGTCATTTCCATTGTAGATTTAAACCTCATTGTTCTCAATCTTCGAGTTGGACTAATGGATATTGTTGTTTTATTTATAAATGTTTTTGTACAAAAATAAAAATAACGTTTGTAATTTCATTAATTTTAAAATCATTTATTAGTATAACATACTTATTCCTTATGTGCACACTCATCTATAGTGTCTTCAGATTAAACTTGTATAATAATTAACCATTTTTACAAATTTAGTAAGATTCCTTCAAATATTTTATACTATGTTTACAAATATTTTTATTTCCCCCCACATTTCAAGAATCTAATGAGGAAATTTACAGCCTAAAAGGCAAGGTTACTATGTCCTTAAGGAATTCATAAATCTAATCAAATTTCTAAATACAATAATTCAGATTTTAGGTTTTTTTTTTTTAAGATTTTTTTTTTATTTATTTTCAGATAGAGGAGAAGGGAGGGGAGAAAGAGCAATGTATGGTTCCCTCTCACATGGCCCTCATTGGGAACCTGGCCCACAACCCAGGCATGTGCCCCAACCGGGAATCGAACTTGAGTCGGGGGAAAAGAGGCTGAGTGGACGCCCTTTTAATTCTTCATCAGCCTAGACTGTCAAACCACTCCCTTGATGAGAGAGGGGACAGCTGCTCTTTCATCTATTTCATGGCGGGGGGGGGGGGGCGGGGAGACAGAGAGACAGAGAAATGAGACAGAGAACAGAAAGACAGAGAACAGAAAGACAGAGAGATGGAGTGAGAGAGCGCAAACACCCCTTTCTTTGCAGAGTACAGCCGAGAACTTCGTCTCTGTGCTTGAACAAACATCCGTGTGGTCCAATTTCACCAAAGACAAGGTGTCCACCCTGGCCACGGTCTTGCTCGAGAGTGTGGAAAGCACCACGTTGGCTGCTCTTCTGAAATCCTCAGCGAATGGCAGCCAGACTGTTCAGACGGAGCACTTAGGTAGGACATGTCCTTCACAGCAAGGTCACACCTGGGTGCTGATTTTGAGGAGTGACTTTGGCGATGTAATCCTCCATGACTTTCTTATGTACTGTTTTCCCAAGTGTTTCAAACCTCTGAACTCACAGCAAAGCCAGTCCAGTCGTGTTAACAACATCTTTCCTGGATTGAGTGCTGGGCGCTGTGTTGAGACTGTGCTGCCAGGTCCTGCATTTGGACAAGTGTTTGCTGAGTGCTTCCTCTAGGTCAGGTGTCAGGGGGTGGTAGTCACTCGCTATGTTCAAATATTTCCAGCTCTGTCTTCTGGGCTCATGGTAGGATAGTAGTTCCTGGCTTGGAGTTAGGTGTGATCTTGTGACTAGTCCCTGTCAGTGGATTGTGAATGGAACAGTTGCTAGTGTAAGACCCTCCAGAACTTTCTTTCCTGCTGCCCTAGTGGGAGGTTGTGTTTCTCCAGATCACAGTTTCTCCATCTGTGCAGGTCTCAAGTTAAGGATAAAATATGGAGAGCACAGTCCCAAGTCAATACGCTATTGGGAAATGATTGTTATTTTTAATCCATTAAGATTTGGGGTTGTTTGTTACTAAGGCATACCTGATCCTCTCCTGACTGATACACCCTGAATACACATGATCTGTGACCACTTGGGAACCCTGGGTGCTGTAGACCTTTTATGGTGGTGTCCCACTCCTAGAACTTGTTCTAGGATCAGTCATGTAGCCTTGGGAATTTCTGTCCTGATGGGTGCCCACAAGGCCAAGATGTAGAATAGGAGTAGAGTGTCTTGTGGACTGCCACCTGTAGTAAACAAGGATAGCCTCATGAATCTTATATGTTAGTGAGCTGAGTCAGACACACAGACATCTGGTATACTGGACAGAGCTGGGGCTATTGAGAAGGATGCAGCAGGATAAGGGGCTGGAGAGGGACAGGCTGAGAGGGACCACCGCTCTCTTACACAGAGCAGTTAGGGAAAGTCTCCCTGAGGCAGGGACCTCGGGGAAGTAGGTATGTGGAGAAAGAGCAAGTGCAGGAATGCTTGCTGAGTTCAGGGAACCCTGAGGAGGCCAGTGTGGCTCGACGTGAAGGAGTCAGAAAAGAAAGGGATACGCACATTTTATAGACAAATGAAAGGACACAGGATTTTGTTTGAAGTAAGCTGGGTCGGGGAGCAGAAGTGGAGAGTCTGAGAACAGGCATGACATTGTTTATATTTTAAAAGGATACGTCTGGTTCCATTATCTACTGTGTTTCCACAAAGAGTTCCGTAATTATGGCTGTGTTACAGGTGAGATGCCTGAGGCTCAGAGAGGTTAACACTTTGCTTAAGTTTGCACAGCTGGTGAGCAGCAGGGCTGGGCCTCCCAGTTAGCACCATCTGACTGCAGCATCTGAGCCCTCGTCCACATGCTGGGCTCATCCCAGTCCCTTCTTATTTTCTTCAGCTTTGGAAAACTTGTCTAAATTTGGAGTAGCCAGAAAGCCATGACTGCCTTCTGTCCCTGTTGGCTTCAACTTCATCTTCCCTGATGCATCATCCCCTAAGGTGTGGGAGCTCACTTCTCGAGCTACAGCTGGGTTTCACCTTTGTTTGGTGCTACCATCCACCTGTCACTCATGAAGGTGCTCAAGTTCATTCCCAGGATCAGTTGGCCTTTCCATTCTTTTCCTGGCTTGTAACCAGGGAGGCAAACCTGTGTCATGGGCCAGAAACCAAAATCAGGACCCACTTTCTGGGTGATGTCATGCAAAGTCTCCCTTTTTCCTCTTAGATATTGAGAGCAGAGTCATCAAGGACGAATGCACTGAACAGAACATGACCTTTAACTTGAAAGCCAAAGGGGATAAGATGAAGATTGGCTGTTCCACAATTAAAGAATCTGAATCCACAGGTACCTGCAGATTCAGCTCAAGAATCCTGCTTGTGAGAGTCAAGGAGGGTGGCATGGGTGCACTCAGTCAGCATATGCGAGTCGATCACCTCCCAGGTGCCAAGGCCTGTGCCGGGCAGTGGGGGATTGTGACGATGGAGGCAGAAGTAGGTCATGGCCTCAGGGAGCTTTCCATCAGTCATGGAAGTCAGACATTAAACAAATACTCTCGCAATTCTGGAGTATCGAGACCTGCACTGCCCAATACAGCAGCCACCGGCCACGTCTGGTCACCGAGCACTTGAAAGGGGGCAAGGCCCTGAGCATAAAATACACACCGATCCCAAAGGCTTGGTGCAAAAAAAAAAAAAGAAAAAAAATATATATATAAGCTATCTTGTTGATAATTTTTTATATTGATTGCATATTGAAAAGTTATTTTGCATGTGAGTTAAAAGTGTTTTAATGCACGCTATTTTTTTCCTTTTCTAAAATGTGGCTCCTAGAGAATTTAAAATTACATGGGTGGCTCCCACTCTGCTTCCGCGGGCAGCGCCGCTCCGTCCGGGGCGGCCGGCTTGCCCTCAGAGCTCAGGTTGGTGCGCCCCGAGGAGCCGAGGCAATGCAGGTCCCTGGCCAGCGATTCCGCCGAGCCGTGTGAGCGCAGGAGCATTCACAGACAACACGCGGATGCTGCATGGGGCCGTGCGGCAATCTAACTTTCATTTAGAAAATTAAAGCACCTCAATTGGCCTGCTGGCCACTGTCAGCCACGCCCGGATCTATGTGCTCTCTGGAGGGCCCAGGACACATCCCTGAAGACCACCAATGTTGAAAGGGGAAGCCCACCCAAGAGACTGAATGAGAATGGCCAGAAATGTGAGGCAGGAACTTAGTTCCCATTGCTGGGTTAAATTATCCCTTAAAAATACAAACTCAAATGTATTTTTCAAGGCAGCCCAGATTTCTCCAGGTGAGGGCACCTTGGGGTTTTCTCTTCATGGTTCTGCTGCGGGTCCCCTGGAAGTCCACTGGTGTCTCAGTCCTTGGAGCGGGCCAGTGAAGGTGCAGAGGTGCGGGGGGTGTGAAAGCATATGTGTGTATGCATTTTTCGGGCCAGCTGTAATACCTAGTAAGGAAACAATTCTTTTTTTTTCCACTTGGGGGACATGCAGGGACCACTGGGGTGGCATTTGTCTCCTTTGCGGGCATGGAGTCCGTTCTCAATGAGAGCTTCTTCCAAGACCCTCAGGCCCCCAACTCCAAGAGGAAGTTGAAGATGAATTCTCACATCATTGGGGGCATGATGACGGGGGAGAAGAAAGACGGGTTCTCCGAACCAGTCATCTATACTCTGGAGAACATCGAGGTTTGTGAAGGGCTCCCACTGTGCCCCTATCCACCCACTCACAGGCCCGACTCTCACTTCTCGTGGGAACCCGTTTTCGTAGCTCAAGCCCATTGTAAAAGAGTGAGCTCTCCTTTTTCTGTGTGATGTTCTTCCATCCTCACGAGGAAGATTTAGGTGGGATGGTGCAACATGGATGCAGGAACCTGCACACGGTTTTTACCACATTAGCCACAACCAAACCGGTGGTAGGGAAGGTGTGGCCTCCAAGATGTTTCTTTTCATCACTGCGTGTTGAAATATCAGCACTTCCCCCTCCACTATTCCCTACAGAACATACATACCTGCATCTTCTTGCCTCAGTGACTCTTGAGTGGTCACAGTCAATCATTCAAGAGGGACTCTCCGGTGATCAGGGCCTTTGAATTTCCAGCCAAAGCAGAAGTCCGAGAGGCCCATCTGTGTTTCCTGGAGCACAGATGTTGGGGGCAGCAGGTGGACACCGTCTGGCTGCGAAGTCCTCAAAGCCTCCGAGACATACACTGTCTGCAGCTGTGATCGGATGGCAAACCTGGCTGTCATCATGGCTTCCGGGGAGCTCACGGTCAGTACCTCACCCCTGCGCTCTGATCCCCACACCTGACTGAAAAATGTTGACGGAACGTCTGTGTGGGCCGCGTGGTGTTGTGTGTTGTGTGAGGGAGTCACGGGGCCAGAAATGGTGTTGGCCTGCCTCTACCCGGGGAATATTCATGGTCTGGTTGGGAAGCCGTGACACCCATATATCAAATGAGAAATCACCCTAAATAGGGGCAGGCACAATACCAATCGCAGGTCCTGTTTAAGGAGCACCTACTGTGTGGGAAGGTGTGTTTTTTTAGACCCATTTTATAGGATGGGAGGCACATTTTATAGCATAACTAAGCAGTCTGCCTAGTTATGAAGCTTGTAATTGGTGGAGGTGGGATTTGAGCCCAGGACAGTTTGGTTCCAGAGGTCTCTTTCACTAATTTATGCTAATGGAGGGCCCAGGGAGGCTGCAAGGGGCTGTACTGTGGGAATTCAGAAGTATTTCAGTGACAGGTGGTGACAGAATCAGGAAGGAAACTGTATGAAATGAGACAGAGTAAGAAATGAGTCTTGGTGAGTGCGCAGATTTGGTAGAGAGCATAGACACCCTCCTTAGTCCCGTGGTGAGCATTCTTGCCCGTCATGCCAGGTGTGAGGTTGTCTTCTGCCAGGAGGGCCCTGGATGCTACTTAGAGGAATATAATGCTTAGGACTTAAGAGAATCAGATCCCGAGCAACAAGGACCTAGTTCAAGTTCCATTTCTGTCACTTCCTGGCTGCGTTTCCTTGGGCAAGCTGCTCAGCCTCTCTGAGCCTGAACTCAGTTCTTTCACCTCAAAAGTGAGAACAAGAAAAAATAATAATGAAAACTAACACTCCTACAACATGTAATATGTTTGTGGCACAGTAGTGAGTGATTTAAGTATTTTCGTTGAATGCCCCTAACATCCTAAAACCGTCCTGTACGGGGCAACCATCGGTACCTTTTTTGGAACATATGCAGAAACTGAGGCACGGAGCAGGTAAGCGTCTTGTCCAAGCTTGTACGACGACAGAACTGCAGTCAGTTTTTATAAAACCGACTATGTCACAGTGTTGCAGAGAGGAACTCATGAGATGGTGCCTGGCTTATCCTTATGTAGCTTTAACTCACCGAGAGCACTGAAAATATTTAAAATCAGTGAAAAATTAGTGACAAATAATGATATATGGGAAGGACTCAGCTTGCCACCCCCACTCTCTGGGGTGTCTCTGAACACGTGGGTGTCAGTCCTCGTTCGGCACAGGAACCAGGAACCACCATATGTGTTTCAGGCTGGAAGGGATTTAGCGCGGGGCACTGGGTGCTCCCAAAATTGCTTGAAGGGGTGGAGGAGTCAAAGCCACAGGGCTGCCACTTGGATTTCGGATTCAAGATCACCCCTCTGCGGCTGTAATGAGAAGCTACAAGTGCTGCTGTCAGGTGACTCCCCACCCATGGAATTAAAGACTGGGCTGCTGGAATGTGAGGTCCAGCCACAGCTCACTCCTGTCTGCAGGACGCTGGTATCTGCCTCATTCTGCCCTCCCAAACATCTATGCCTGCATTTCATTGGAGAACCTGAATGACATCTAGAACCTTAGCCCCAAGACATTCTGGGAAGTGTAGTTTGTAGACATGCTGCTCAAGTGATATGCAGGGCAGGGTGTGGGAGACAGGAGGGAATGGGTGCTGATGGGTGCCAGCAGATGCCCAAGAAAGGCGATGGGCAACATGTGGTTTACTGTGAATGTCAGCGGAAGAAAAGCTCCCCAAGCTCCTTCTGCCCGAGTCAGGAGTCTGTATAATCCTTTCTCCGGCCCAGGGGAATGTTTTCCCCGTCGGAGTGACACGTCTCTTTCCTGACAGATGGATTTCTCCTTGTACGTCATTAGCTACGTGGGCATGGTCATCTCCCTGGTGTGTCTCGTCTTGGCCATTGCCACTTTCCTGCTGTGTCGTGCCATTCGCAACCGCAACACCTACCTCCACCTGCACCTCTGCGTGTGCCTGTTCTTGGCCAAGGTTCTCTTCCTCGCCGGTGTGGACAAGACTGACAACCAGGTCTCATCTCCCTCAGGCTAGGCCCCCATCTAACCTGGTCATCTCCACATCTGCCTCTGCTCATGCCTACTCAACTCCCTCTATAGCAGTTCCCACCTCAGGACCTTTGCACATGCTGTGCCCTCTTCATAATACTCATACTCCAGCACCTGGCTGACTCCTTATGATTGGTCTCAGTTTAAAATCATTTCCCTGATTGTGTTATATATTGTGGTGGTCTCTCTTATTACTCTTTAAACCACTGGTTCTCAGCTGGGATGATTCTGCCCCATTGGGGGACACTTAGCTGTCACCTATGAGAGGGGGTGCTGCTGGAATCTAGTGGATAAAGGCCAGTGATACTGTTAAACATCCTGCAACACACAGGACAGCCCCCAGGACAGAGAGTAATCTGGTAATAGTGTTACAACTGTCAGTACTGCTACAACTGAGAAACTGTACTTACCACTCCACTTTGCATTCCTTCCTAGCACTTACTTGAAACCATAATGATTATTCATGGTTTTACTGTGTATACTTTTGCCACTAGACTGCATGTCTTGGGAGAGCAAGAACTTTGGCCAGTTTACCCCCAGAACTGTGCCAGAAACAAAGTAGGCTCTCCGGGTTTTCCTAAAAGGAGCACCACTGACATTTGGGGCCGGTGACCACTCTCTGTGTAGAATTACGCCTCTCCCAGCAGATGTTTAGCTTCCCGGTCCCTGTGGGAACAGAATACCAGCAGTGCACCCCACTCCCAGCGTTTGACCAGCGCTGGGCAAACTTCTGTAAAGACACAGAGAGAATATTTTCAGCTTTATGGATCCTTCAATTTCGGTTGCCACTTCCCAGCTCTGCTGTTGTAGCATGGAGCAGCCACGGAGAACACACAGAGGGGTGTGGCTGCGCACCCCTGAAAGGCCATCTACAGCCCTGGCCGCCAGTCCAGCGCTGTAGTTTGTGGCCCTCCTACCCCACCTCTTCAATCATCTCCTAAAGTAGGGTGATCACCTACCCATTTTCGCCCCCAATTCTCCCTGTTTTAGCATTGACAGTCACACGTCCTGGGAAAATGCAGTCCCAGGCAGACCAGGACAACTGGTCACCCTACCAAAGGGATGGGACTGCCTGTGATGAAGAATATCCCTATACGTATTTGTGGAATGAATGAACGAATGGGCTGTGTTTGGGGAGTGGTCCATCTCCTGTCCTCTTCCTCGGAACCGGGCCCTTGGGAGGGGAAGGGAGTCCTGACCGCACTTGCCTCTCCTCTGCAGATGGGCTGCTCCATCATCGCGGGCCTCCTGCACTACCTTTTCCTTGCCTGCTTCTTCTGGATGCTGGTGGAGGCCGTGATGCTCTTCCTGATGGTCAGGAACCTGAAGGTGGTGAATTACTTCAGCTCTCGCAACGTCAAGATGCTGTATCTCTGTGCCTTTGGCTACGGGCTCCCGGGGCTGGTGGTGGTTGTCTCTGCCAGTGTGCAGCCACAGGGCTACGGAACGCACACTCAGTAAGTGACATCTACCCTCTCTCCCTGAAGACCCTCTGCCCAGTGGGTGTTGCCAGAGGTCCTGATGATAATTACCTGAAGCAGAAGAAGAGCAATGGAAATAATAGGAGTGTGGCTACCATTTATTGAGAATGGGCTCTGCCCAGGGCACTAGGTGAACATTTCAGGAACACTGACCGGGAAGCAGGTCAGAAAGAGGATTTGATGGGGTCCAGAGAAAATTGAAAGGCGACCTGCCCTGTCATGAGAGTTTTTATCCTCGTCTCAGCTCCCAATTTTCCCCTCCGTTAATGTGCTTGGCAGGTCTGGAGTAATCAGCTGTAAGGTCAGGAGTCCAAGACAAGCATCGACTCCTCCTATTTCTCTCCACAGCTGCTGGTTGAGTACAGAGACAGGGCTTATCTGGAGTTTCCTGGGGCCAGTGTGCACAATCATATTGGTAAGCCAAGTGCTTGGTGCTGTGGGTTCTGGAGGAGGGACCTGAACCAAGGGGGCAGGACGTGCCGGTGGAAGTTGGGTCTCTGAGGTCACCTATTCCTCTAAACTTCTCCCTTCTGATCCTTGATTCTTGAGATTTCCAAGTTGGGGTGTAGTATCTTTGACTCGTGATTTTTTTTTTTTTAATGTAACACGCTGGAGGGCCCACGATGTCCTCGTCCTTTGTGCTTCGGTAAAATGAGTCTATTCTCTCTCCTGAGCAAAGATGTTGAAAGAGGGATAAGGTAGATAACTCTACTGAGGCATAACTGGCACATAAAAATTGTGTATGTTTAAGGTGAGCAACTTGATGTTTTGACATGTACACACTGTGAAATGATCGCTACCATCCAGCTAATTAACCTTTCTGTCACTCCACATAGCTACCATTTTTCTTTTTTTGAGTTTAATTTCTTGAGGCGACTTCAGTTAGTGGTATCATATACATCTCAGATGTGCATTATTATAACATGCCATCTGTGTACTTGTCCTGTGTGCTCACCACCCAACGTATAGTTTCTCTTCCTTACCTTGTATTTGACGCCCTTACCCAACTTACCCCCCACTTCTTACCCTCTGGTAACCACCATTCTATTGTCTGTGTCTGAGTTTGTTTTTCTTTTGTTTTGCTGGTTTGTTACTTTTTTCTTTTATATGCCACCTATGAATGAGATCGTAGGGGTGTTTGTCCTTTTCTGTGTGACTTATTTTATTAGCCTAACACCCCCAAGATACATCCAGCTGTTGAAAATGGCAGATAAGAACATTTAAGCTGTACTCTTTCAGCAAATTTTAAGAATATAATACAATATTGTTAACTGTGGTCACCATCCAATAGATTAACTCTGGGGAATTCCTCACCTTACATAAGTGAAGCTTTGCGCCTTAGAGCAGCATCTCCCCATTTCCCACCCCCGCCCCTGACAAGCACCGCCTGCCCCCCTGCCCGGGGACCCGAGTGAGGCCAAGCACCACCATCACTTCTGGTCTTTGACCCCCCGCCCCCCCCCCCATTCTGCAACACAATGTTTCTTCTGACCGTCACTCACGGTGGATTGTTTCCTTGTGTCGCTTTTAATGGTTGTTTGTGAGCTCCTGTTTGACCGATTTCATCTTAGGAATTCACTTTTTAAAAGATTTTATTTATTTATTTTTAGAAAGGGGGAGGGAGAGAGGGAGGGAGAGAAACATCAATGTGAGAAACAGAGACGTTGAGCAGTTGCCTCTCGGCCGTGCCCCAGCCTGGGACTGAGTTTGCAGCCAGGCATGCGCCCTGACCAGGAACTGAACCCGCGCCTTTCGCTGTGCAGAACGACACCAGCCAACTGAGCCACACTGGCCAGGGTGGGAATTCTTGTAGTTGTATTCCTCCAGGGTTTTTTCTCTGAACTCTATCAGAGTTTTTGGAGGCCACGTATTAGTTTTCTAGAGCTACCAGTACAAAATAACACAAAGTGGGTCGCTTAGAACAACAGAATTTTACTGTCTCAGTCCAGGAGGCCAGACCTCTGGAATCCAGGGGGTGGCAGGGCCAAGCTCCCTCTGAAGGCCGTGGGGGAAGGATGTGGTCCAGCTTCCTCTGCAGCTGATGGTCATCTCAGGCTTTCCTTGGCTTGTAGATGCCTGTCTGTCTGCCCCCTGTGTCCTCTCATGGTCGTCCCTCTGCATGTCTGTCTCTGTGTCCCAATCTCCTTTCTTACAAGGACACCAATCATACTGGACTAGGGCCCACCCTACTGACCGCATTTTGATTGGATCACCTCTGTAAAGACCACATCTCCAAATAAGATCACACTCTGAGGTCCTGGGGGTGAGGACTTCAACATATCTTTGGCGGGGGGGTGGGCACAGTCTGACCCATAACAGAGCATCAGTCTTGATTCTAACTTCCCAGATGCATCCAGTGGAAATAAAGAAAGATCACCAAACAGAACGAGCAAAGGCTATTTATCCAGAGAGTGCTACAGTAAGGGAGTCAGCCACCCTCCCTGGACTTGTTAGTTTCAAGAGCAGGCTGAGGAGGGAACGCTTTGTGGAGGGAAAAAGGCAAACTTCAGGTGTGCCCCCACCAGAGGCTGTTGGTCCCCTAGGTTGGTCACTGAAAGCAGGGCGCCTCTGTGGTTGGTTGTGGCTTTCTCCTCTTGGTTTTAGGTTGGAATCAGGGGCAGAAATTAGGGAAGCTCTCAGTTATTAATCAGGTCCTGGTCATTTTGGGTCAGTTGCTACAGGAGTTATTTTGGGGCTCCCTGAAGTGGTCACCAAAGACTGTGGGTTAGAGTTCCGTTTTTAAAGATGGTTTGGCCATTTCTGTTTTGCCAATCCAATTAATTTTAGACTATGATAAAAAGTAAAAAGCATTTACTTGAGAAATAGGAACTGCAGCCCTGGAGACACAGATTATTCAGGTATCAACCTATTGTGCTCCAGGGGAGAACAAAGAAAGGCAGGGTTTGCAAAGGCACAACCCCCTGAAGAGGCATTCTCTCCAGGCTTGGTTAGTTTCAATAAAGCAACAACAACAACAACCGGGGTGGGGGGAGCAGTGAAAACTACAAGGAGAAGGGCAAGGCCCTATGTTGTTCCAGGATGCTTATGGCTCAGCTGGAGCTGATTTTAGCAGCAGGTTAGCAACTTAATAGCAGCTGAGATGGAGGCACAAGTGGAGCTGGGCCGACCTCCCAAGAGCCTTCCGGCTCTATTTGTAAGTTTCTCTCTTAGCAATGCTTGCTCTATTTAACTTTTCCTCTAGACTGTTTTTGTATCCGCCCCCTCAACCCCCTCTGTTTGACTTTGTAGATCAATTCCACCCTCCTGACTTGGACCTTGTGCATCCTGAGGCAGAAGCTTTCCAGCGTCAATGCCGAAGTCTCAACTCTCAAAGACACCAGGTGCTGTCCCTTCTTCCTTTTCTCTCCTCTTCCAGTCTCCCTTCCTTCTTTCCTCCAATCACCACCTGGTCTATGCCTGGTCCTCTACCCAAGACAGAACGCAGCACAGTGTCTAGATTTGGGGGCTCAAACCCCAGCTGTGCCACTTACAAGCTCTGTGACCTTAGGCAAGTTACATAACCTCTCTGAAACTCATGTCCTCATCTGTGGAATGGGGGTATGATATTGTACACTTTATGGGGCTTATGAACCATTTGACACAGTTATTAGGAGGAGTGTTTCTTATATTGCACCTATTATTACATTTCCTAATTCTGTGCATACTTATATGCATATTTACAGAAACAATACTATTTTATTTTTATTGCCATTTGCTCTAACATGTCATGAGTAACTTTAAATTTAATTAGAAATTTATGAACAATCTTTTTGCATAGCATTTTAGTGTAAGGACACAGCATAACTTACTTAAATCATCCCTTATTCATGAACATTTAAATTATTTTTCTACTATAAACAATACTATTTTGAATATTCTTTTAAATCTTTTTTCCACATCTGGGGCCATTTAGTCATAACAGTAGGCATGAAAGTGCTGGAATCAAAGGGTAGGTTGGATTGTAACACTTTTACTATATATTGCGATGGTTTTCCAGAAAATTTGTCTCCATTTATCAGAGTGCTTGTTTACTGCAGTTTTGCCAGCACTGGGATTTATAATTTTTTATTTGTTGTTTTTGTAGATGTAGTAGGTGAAATACACCCTCATTACTTTAGTTTCATATATATGATTTTATCTCACAGATGTGAGACTTTCTGATGTTCTTATAGAAAATATAGATCTATGGGCCAATAAAGATCTGAGACTGTAAAACAACTTAAAAGTTGATAGGAGTCTTGCTCTGGCTGGTGTGGCTCAGTGGACTGAGTGCCCGCCTGCAAACCAAAAGGTTGCCTGTTCAATTCCCAGTCTAGGGCACATGTCTGGGTTGCAGGTCAGGTCCCCAGTAGGGGGCGTGCAAGAGGCAACCACACATTGATTTTTCTCTTCCCTTCCCTTTTCTCTAAAAAATAAATATAAATTAAGTGTTTAAAAAATAGTTTATAGGCATCTTAAAAAGACTTGAGTCTGGGAGATGCATTAATGAGAATACCTGAAATATACTCTGGAGAGAACAAAGAAAGTCAGGGTTTGTAAAGGCAAAAACTCCAAAGTGTAATTCTTTTCTTTAAATTTATTTTTATTGTTTTTTCAAGTACAGTTGTCTCCATTTTCCCCTATCCCCTCCCCACCGCCTCACCCACCCCTACCTCCTACCCTCAATCCCGCCCCCCTTTGGCTTCATCCACGGGGTCCATGGGTCGTTCACACATGTTCCTTGATGACCCATCCCCTTCTTTCCTTGTTATTCCCCACCCCCTCCCCTCTGGTTACTATCAGTCTGTTCTTTATTTCAGTGTCTTTATATTTTGCTTGCTCGTTTTGTTGATCAGTTTCTGCATATAGGTGAGATCATGTGGTATTTGTCTTTCACTGCTTGGCTTATTTTTGTAGATGAAGGACTGCTGGCTAGGTTACCAGGATTCGGCTGGTTTCGATGTGAAGCCCAGAGGGGTGAACACTGCAAGGAGGAGGGCAAGTCCCTGTGTTGTGCCAGGACATTTATGGCTCACTGGAGCTGAGGGGCGGCAGGTTAGCTGCTTAACAGCAGCCGTGAGGCTGAGCCCCGAGTGGTGCCGAGGCCCCGCGTTCCTGAGAGCCTCCGACTCTGTTCTCAGTGAACCTCTTAGCAATGCTTGTTCCATTCAGTTTTTCTGTTATCAGTTTGTGTTTCCTACCTTCCTCACTCAGCTGATTTTTATTCTAAGAGCTCACTGAAACCAGACACTGGGTAGGTTTTATTGTCAGCAAACTGCTGACATCCTCTGCTAGTGTTCCTGTCAGTTTCCAGTCTTCCATCCATCTTAAGTTTTTTTCCTCAAAATTATCTTTAAAATGTTCATGTCCAGAGCTCAAAGTTAATACTTGCAATGGTAGGAAAAATTAAGCAGTGTAAAATATGCCAACCAACTGCCAACACCAGCAGGATCCCCCTCTATTCAGTGCAAAATGGCACAGCCGCAATGCAGCAGGGCCCGGGGGCCAGGCCCCTCCCTGGCTGCCAGGCTCTGCTCCGCCTGGTCTGCTGCCCTCCACTCGGTGAGATGGCTCCCGTGTTCCAGCGCAGTCAGGGAGACGCTGTCTTCAGGCTTTGATGGAAAGGAAAAGTGTGCTTTCTGAGCCAGAGGGGAGCAGATTTAATGGACAGAAATGCCTGCCCCTGGTCCCTGACTGGTCCATCTCATGCAAAGGAGGACATCAAACCTCAGTTTGATTGCTCCAAAAGGCACAGTCTGGATTGGTCAGAATAGAGCCACTCTGGCTGGAGTTGTGCAGCTCTGACCAGATGGGGCAAACGTAGGTCCTATTGATTGAAATAGGATTCCAGAAACTCCTTTATCGGGGCAGCTGAGACGGCAGGAGCACCGCGCAGGCAGGCAGTTCAGGGCAGAGGCAGGTGTGCAGTGCTTCTTCTGTGCGTTTTGCGTGGGAGGCCCCTGTTCAGGAGTGGTCGCTAGGCTATATTTTAAAAATTTGAGCCTAGTTAGCTACCAGGAACCCTTCTTAGTAGGTGTCTCTTTTTCTCAGAGTTTACAAAGGGAATATGTGAAAATAATCCCTCTCTCTTCCCTGACACCCTAGGTCCCCAGATCACTGCCACCTTCAGCAGCCATTATCATTCAAATTGAGCTTCCTTCCAGAATGTTTTATTCCCCCTTCCACATAAACGATGAGACACTCTACTCATTGTTCAGCAGTTTGTTTTTTCACATAATACGTAGCTTATTTCATGTACTACTCGAGGGTGCAACTAACGAAATGCTTATTTTGTGCCACACACAGTCCTGCCGCCTCGCTGGCCCGGGGAACAGGCAGCGCTGCCGTGCAGGTGGTGTGCTGGCACCTCTGTGTCCGCTAGAGGGACCCGAAGTGCCTTGGCGTGAAGGACTCAGTTCGAATTTCCTCGCAGGCACTTGGACCCAGAGCCCGGACCCTTTCTTATTCTCTAGTATATTGTTGTTCTCATCTCATTTAAAAAATGATTCTATAATCTGCTTCCTGTCTCTATGGTTTGCCTGTTCGGGACCTGTCACGTACATGGAATCACACACCACGTGGCCCTTTGTGTCTGGCTGCTCTTGCTGAGCCCCATGCGGTCAGGGTCCATCCATGTTGTAGCGGTGGTCAGCACTTCACTCCTTTTCAGGGCTGAGTAGTTGTCCAGCGCTCGGGGGGCCACAGTGTGCCAATCCATTCATCCTTTGAAGGCCATCTGGGTTGTTTCGGGCTGGGAGGAAGGGGAATGGAGAATGACTGCTGAATAGGTATGGCTGTCTCTTTGGAATTGGGTAGCTGTGACTTTGTACAACATCGGGAATGTGCTGAATACCACAGAATCACACACTTTTTGGTAAAAACGGTGAATTTCATCTAATGTGAGTTTTACCTCAATAAAAAGGGCTTTATAGTTTTCACAGCATGGCTGCACCATTGATTTAACACGTCCCAGATTCATGGTCATGTGGCCCTTCTTGCTGCAGACACATGGCGCCGAATACCTGTGTTCACACATCTTCGTGCCCATGTGTATCTGTAGACACACTGCGTTTCAAATGCCCATTGGACTTGGTTTTCCTGCTTCTGGTTGGAGACTGTCCCACATTTATTCCCACCCTGTTGGCCGGTCACAGGGCGGCAGCCTCAGCCCATCCCTGGGAGCCTGGCCCGCAAGGCCCGCAGCTGCCTCCCAGCACCTTACCCTCTGCAAACCTTCTACCCCAGGTTGCTGACGTTCAAGGCCTTTGCCCAGCTCTTCGTCTTGGGGTGCTCCTGGGTGTTGGGCATCTTCCAGATCGGACCCATGGCCAGTGTCATGGCCTACCTGTTCACCATCATCAATAGCTTGCAGGGAGCCTTCATCTTTCTCATTCACTGTCTGCTCAACCGCCAGGTATGTAGCTGCTGTCCTCCCGTCCCTTCCTCCCCTTTCTTCCAGGGGATGTGTCTGTGGAGCACACTTCCTGCACCCGGGAGTGACGCATTGCCCCGTTGTCTGTCTCCAACTGCAGGTCCGGGAAGAGTACAGGAGATGGATCACGGGCAAGGCCAAACCCAGCTCCCAGTCCCAGACCTCAGGCATCTTGCTGTCCTCCATGCCCTCTGCTTCTAGAACGGTGAGAGCCTGCACGTTTGGTGCAGGTCTGGCTGAATGGAACGCCTGCTTCTCAGCAATACTAGATTCCTCTGTGCGTTAGCGCCTACTGGGAGCTAAGAGTACCCAAATGTATTAGCTCACTGATAGAGTGTGGGTTCCGGAGCCAGGCTGCCTGGGTTTACATCCCAGCTCTGCCCCTTAGTAGCTGTGTAACTGAAAAGAGATACAATCACGACTCATACAGATATAAAATGAGCATATGTTAAGGATCTTAATTCTACTTATTAATCAATGAGGGAACCAGACCTTATAACTGGCTCAAAAGACAAAAGAGTTAAGTACAGACATATATGTATTATGTAACATATATATATATATTTTATATACATCGTATATAGTACATGTGTATTATGTATCACTCATGCATTATACACATTATTATATGTGCATTCTGTAATGTGCATTATGTATATGTTATACACATTGCATACATTACATATATATATGTCTTTTTTTGCATTCTATTTTGAGCCAGTTATAACATCTGCCTGGTTCCCTTTATGGACAATTATACATAATATGTAATATGCCATATAATTATATATAATAGGACTATACATATCTTTATAAATATACATAAGTTCTACATATGTATTACACATATATTTGTGAATTATAATACATATGTATATAGTTTCATAAATATTTAAATGAATGTGCAGATGGAGGTAAATTTGATTTTCCCACAGAGCTATTTTGCATTGCTGTCAGTTATTTATAATTCAGAGTTGTGAAATAGCTCCCACGTAGACGGGGCCTCTGACAGTGCGTGTTTTCCATTGAAGCACACAGCTGTTTCTGCACAAGGCAGCTCACCCAGTGTCCTGGCTGTGAACACCATCTGTTGGCAATGACCCCCACATTTTAAATACTGTGCAGTCTCGCCCTCTGTCCTTAATTCTATGCTCATGTAGCAACTACCTGCCAATGCCCCCCCTTGGATGTCTAACAGTTTTCAGAAACATAACGTGTTCCAAACTGAGCCTCTCATCCTCCCACCTCCCATTTTCAAGGAGAGTCCTCCACCCCGTGTGGCTCAGCAGGAAGCCATGGCATTACCCTTGACTCTGCTTTCCTCCTCACGCCCCCATCTCCAGCCCATCAGCAAGTCCTGGGGACTCTTCCTCAAAATGCGTACAGAATCTGATGTCTTTTCCTTCACTGTTTCTGTTCCGGTCCAAGTTCTCTTGTCTTCAACCAGGGTTATGGAAATAATGGGTCTTTGTACTTCTGCCACCTTTTGCTTGCCCCATCTTTGGTGTGTTCTCCCTGCAGCAGCCAGAGGGCACTCGTGAACACGAGTCAGGTCACCTCCCTTCCCTGCCTACAACTCTCCGTGGTTCCCACCTTATTCAGAGTAAAAGCCAGAGTCCTCCTGATGGCCCAGACAGCCCTTTCTAGTCTGACTCTTTTTCTCCAATTAATCTACTCCTCCCATCACTCTGTCCCACCCATACTGGCCTGCTCTGGATTCTTCAAACATGCCAGGCTCCCTTCTTCCCTAGGAACTTTGAACTGGAAGCTCACTGTCTTAAATGTTCTTGTCCTGGTACCCACATGGCCAACTCCACCACTTCCCTCACCTCCTTCAAATCTTTGTTTCAATCGTTTCTATCAATGGAGTTCCTCTGACAGCTGTTTTGTCCTGCCTCCTCTTCTACCCTGGCATTCATGTTTCCTCTGTCCCTTTGTCCTTCCTTTTCGTAGCACTTTCCACTTTCCAACATACTGTATCTTCTTTATTTATTTTATTACTCCTGGTCTTTCATCCTCCCACCAGAATGTTGTATTTTTTCATTGACATATTACAAGTATAAGTAATGAAGATCCAGTGGTTTAGTTAAATAGGTAATTATTTTTCTTAGAAGGATGGAAGCCCAGAGTTAGGGGTTGCTGGTATCAGTTCTATTGCTCGATAATATTGTAGAAGGTCTAGGCTCTCTCTAATTTGCCATTTCACTAGCAGCATGTTGGCTTTCCATCAAATTATTTTCATGGTTCCAATATGGCTGCTATAGCTCCAGCCATCACGACCATGTTCAAGGCAGGAAGAAGAGGGATAGAGCAGAAATGCCAGACTCTCCTTTCAATCCTTCCCTTTAAGAGGAAACAAAAGCTTTTCCAGAAGACCCTCAGCAGGTTTGCCTTTCATCTAAATGGTCAGAACTGCATCATGTGACCACTCATAGTTATACAGGAATTTGACAAATCATATATTTGGCTTTCTAGCTTGTCAAATGAGAGCTATCATTGATGAAGAGTTTGAGAGTGGCTCTTGGGTCTGCCAATGATGCCTGCCATGCCAGGAATAATCACTGTTAACATTTTAGTGTCTATCTTTCTAGTCTTTGTTGCCCTATTTATCTCTCTGTATTTAGAAGACCCATGCTTCTTACAGATACGACCCCTGGAATTGTATTTGTACTAATCCTGATGCTGATTGTGATTTCTCTCTCCACAGGATTAAAGCCCTTTCTTGCTTTTCAAATATATTATGGAACAACATTCGAGGCAAGAAATGCCTGCATGAACCTATCCTGAAATCTTCTCTTCCTGGCGTAGTGCAGAAATACAGGATCCTGCAAGTCTCGGAAACTCTGGGCAGTTCAAAGCATGGATGGGCAGGGCAGTCTTTCCATGGTTTTGTGTGCTGCTGAGAGATGAGGTTTCAGTTACAGAAAACAATTTCATTTTCCGTGTTCTCACGTTCCAGAGTTTTGTGGAAGTAACAGATCTCGGTGCCATGCTGTGAAGCAGGATGGTCTGGTGACCGTTTTGTTCCTTCTTACGTTTGTGGGTGTGTCTCTAAGTGTTCGCTCGCCTGACAGAGTGCAACTCTCAGTAAATGGTTTTTCATCCGGCTGGCTTACCCGGTGACAAAGACTCTCCCTGCTTCCAAAGAAATGGTCAGTAAAACTGTACCGACAGCCCCAGGAGGCAAGTAAAGCGCATGGACACATGGGTGACTTTGGCACGAACACCCGAGAGTGAGGTGGGTGAGGAGGAGTGGCTGATGGAGCAGAACTCTTGCGTTTCATGGAGGGTTGAAGCATTTGATGATGACAGCCTTTGGAGAGTGTTTTGGCTCCTGGGACCTTCCAGGGAACCAACATTTCCCTTCTTTCCAGGAACTTCTTAATGACTTGGCCAGGATTCACCCTACTTACAAAGTTATTGCTCTCCCACCTTGCTCTCTGTCCCCTATAAAACCTGGAGTGCCAGGGAGAGGAGATGAAAATTTAGAATGCAGAAATCCTCCCTTCATTGGCCCCTCTGGTTCCTCCCTACTCAAAGTGCGCTCCACAGATCAACTTCACCGCCTTAGAAAAGCAAGATCGCAGGCCCCACCCCAGGTTGGCAGGACCAGAACTTGCATTTTAACGAGATCCCCAGGGAATTTGTGTGGTACTCCTGAGTGAATGTTCTAGAATGTGCTAGAATAGTCTGTTTGCCGTGCTGATAGCCAGAAAAGAAACACCTTGAGTTTCCCTGTATGTCTAGGGTAAGTGAATAAAGCTGAGACCGCACAACAGAGACTTTTCTACCTGTGACATCGAGCTGCATTGGGCGAGCTCCTCCATCTGAGTGGTCTCGCTTGCCTCCGCTGGAGAGAGGAGAGACTCGGAATGAAAACTGCACGGCTTTTAAATTCCATAAACATGAAGTGAAATGACTTTGTCTTTTTATAATTCGAATAATTTGTGGTATCCAAAAATACAGATCCGTTCTCTGAAGTGATATTGACCACCTACAGTTGTGCCCTTTCCCCAAACATCAAAATAGTTGAAAAAAATGAAAAAACTTTAGAGTAAGAATATTAGAACCCAAAACATTATTCTACATTTAAAATTTTGATGAATCTCCAAACCAGAATTCATTAAAATGTGACTTTTTTGGTTTGAAAGGAAGCAGAATCATCAATAATATTTTCAAAATCAAGTTCTAGAAAAAAGCTGATTATTCCAAATGTATTTCAAAAGTAAGCTCTTTTTGACCCTGCATAGGACAGACCTTGGACTTGAATATTTATTTATCATGGATTTTCTAGTGTTGATCTTCAACTTTAAAATGTTGTGTTGACAGAGCATTTATGCAGATTACTTTGGTTTTGGTTCCCCCTTTAATTTTGTGCCTGAGGCAAGTGCTTCCCTCCCCTCACCCTAGTGCCAGTTCTGTTCATGACCTTCTGGGGGAAGGTCCCAGCTGGTTTTTCAGGAAATGGGACAACCTTCTTGGCACTCCTTACTGACAAACATTTGGTTATAGTGATAATCTTAGCCACACAGGCCTGTCAGTGCCGGAAAAGTCGTGACACGGCAGTGCCAGGTATCTCACGCCCATGTGGGGATTGTCCCGAGGGTGCCCTGCAGCAGGCATGCCTGTGTTACTTTCAAATCTTTATTTCTCCCGCTCGTGACATTGAAAACATCTTTCCAGCTCACAAAAGCTTTTGGAACTTCATTGTATTCCCCGCTGGTTGCAGGGTAATCTCTGGTCCGCATGTGTCATCGAGCGTTTATGAGTTTGCATGATTTCCCACTTTCCAGTACCGCAGACAAAATATTGTAACAGACATCTTTGAGATACATTTTATTAAACATTCTCTTTAAATGCTTCTGAAATTAACTAATAGTTACCAGTGGGAGGAAGCTTACATGTCTTAATGTCTGCTAAAAAAAATGTAACTGCACAAAAGCTGTCAAACTGTCAAAAAAGTAAGCCATTAGGAATATAGTAATTCAAAGATAACTTAAGGTCTGTCTACTCATAGAAAAGCTTTGTATTGTGGGTTCTCAGTATCTGGCTGCTTCCTTGTCTTAGTGTTTCTGTTCCACGGTACCTAAAGTTATCAATCCCTCATGGTAATACTCAGCTCAGTAGACTCTACTCAGAAGTCTGTGTGCTTTGTCCCTGGCTTTGCTGTGAGTTCTGTGACTGATGGATTCTGCCTGCCCTGGACCTAGCTGGCTTCACTGACTGACTCAATAATATTTGCTAAGTGAATGTGTCAAATAAAGAAAGTCAGAACAGGACACTGCTCTGGTTTTACAAACGCAGTCACTGTCGCTCAGTGACAGGGATGCTCTCTGAGAAATGCGTCATTGTGGGGTTTCATCACATGGACACTCCCACGACCTGGGGGCCCTGTGCCCACCGTTGTAGCTGCGGTCCGTAGCTGACTGACCCCCCATCGCTGATGTGCAGCGTGTGGCTGTTCTGGCTCACTTCTGCAGAGTCACCCAAGTACCCTTTTGTTTATGTTTTCACTGACAGCACTATAGTAATTTCATCACAAATGTATTTCTAAAGTGACAATAGGCTTCTCAGGTCAGGTTTCCTGAAAGCAGAGCCCGAGACGAGGATTTTGGTGCCCATGACTTACTGAAGGACTGCTCCGCAAAGAGAGAGAGAGAGACAAAGCAGAGTGGGGTCAGAGGAGGACTTGGGCGCTTCCCGATCCCACTGTCCCACGGTGGGCTCAGGAGCATGGGTTATACCTCAGCTCCAGTCCCATGCAGAGGCGAGGGGACCGGCCTTTTTACTCTCTTCTCAGTCAGTTATGGCTGTGCGGTGCCCTCATGGTTGGGAAGTGTTAACCTCCTGTTCGGCTGAGACCAATTTTCTGGAGAAGGGACTGCTGGCCCCAGTAGGCAATTAAGGAAGGACGTTAATAATACCGACCACTTTGCCCTATCTCCATAACCATCAAATATGAAAAACATCTTATTAGTCACTTAGGTACTTGTTTGAAGCTCATTGTAAAGGCATTTTGAACTGCATTTAAAAAATGTTTCAAATGATGCTGCAAACTTCTTAAGACGTTCGGGTAAAGCCTTCGCTTTAAAAGACCTTAGAACTTGTTTACCACTTGGCTTTATTGAACCTAGAATGCAGTGGCTTTTATTTTTGCAAGTATACCTTTAATAAAGTACTTTCATCTTTAAAAAAATGTAAAGAGCATCAGGTGACATCTCTCACGCTGCTCCTGGGAAGAGGAGCGTCTGTTTTGGAATTCTGTGAGGTGTAACGCCGGGTGTGCTTGCCACTCCCCCCGAGTATCGCATTGGCTCATGGTCAGCATTTGTTATGTCCCACATTTGTCTGTGACCTTACTTCGTGAGTAACACCCAACGTTGATAAAATTCCCCACTGTATGTGTAGTTTGAAACTCTGAAGCTGCGTCTGTCTGTGCTACGAATAGGGGCTGGCTCAGTTTGCACAATGAGCTTTTGGGCCTCAGGATCTTGGATTGTATTTCTTTCTCTTCCCAATTTCTCAGAAACTCCCTCTTCGGGAGTCCATGGGTCTTGCTGAGGTAGCTTCTGGGTTCTGCTCAGGATCTCTCTCTGCCACCTTTCCCTACTTCCTGGTCCAAATCCCTCACATGCCTTCCCCAGGTATCTGCCCAGCTCAGCAGAGTGATCTCCATCCATGGCCAGGTCAAGTCCACCGAAGGCTGAGACTCACCCTGACCTGCACTTTAAGCAGCGGGTTCGCCCCCCAGCTTGGGGCTGCCCTTTCTCCTGGGCCCAGAGCTGTTTTACGTGGGCAGAGTCTTCTGTGACTCAGAAACACCATGGCTCCATCTCTCATCTTATCTTCAGGGCCTTCCGAGTAGCCACTTAGGTCTGCTGGACACACTGTCCATCCTTCTGTGTTCTCTCTCTTTTCCTTCCAGTGGGATCTTCTCAGCATCTCCATGCACATCAACTCATACAGGTTTGGAGGTGTTATAAGGGTGTATCCCAGTCATTGGCCAGAAACATCCCATTCTACGTCTGGTGCAGCCCGCGTCACGGACACAGGAAAACCCAGGAGGCTTGGGGATGTTAAGAAACAAGAAATTGTCCCAAAGTCCTTTATTCATCCTATGAATATTAAGTATCCACTCTCTAGACAGTGCGGCTATGATATTAAGCAAGACGTACATTGCCTTTCCTGTCATGAAACTTATTCTGATAATGGGGCAGACCCAATACACAATCTAACGAGTATCTTAAGTGGGTGGGCTGTCTTCCGTGGACCCCCCAAATCCATGCAGGTGCCTGCCTGGAACACTGCCATCTCTGAGTATAACTGTGGGCTTTCTTGGCCTCTGGTTTCCAGGGGTTTGGGCCAATGGGAAACATCCACAGGATGTCAGAAAAAGGAAAGAGTGCGAGGTTAGCATGTTTGTTCTCTTAGCTCTTTCCCTGCGGGTCCCCGTGGGGGTCCCTTGTCTGTCCCTTGAATGGTGGCCTCAGCTCCATGACTGGTGCTCCAGGCCTGACCAATGACAGTTTCTTACTCTGTCCAGTCCCATGTTTTCTCAAGAGCATTGCATGTAATTCCTAAGCATCTTCAACCTGCCCTGTGATTTTGTTTCTACACAACATGAAAAGAAAATTTAGAAAGCTTCAGTTATGAAATTTTGGGGATTACTACACATTTTTTGCATGAATTATGACTTGACTGTTGTGATAAGACATGATCACCACAGAGAGAAAACAAAAGCCAACATGGTCTGGGTTTTATGGAAAATAATGTCTATCAGAGTCCATGGGTAAGGAGTAGGTTTTGCCCAAATCCAAACAGGTTAACCAGATTTCCTGTTTAAATCTGTATGGGAACAGTTACTTATTTATCATTTCTTTATTTTTTATTAAGAGAGAGAGTCACATAACATAAAATTCATATTAACCACATTAAAATGTACAGTTCAGTGGCTTTTAGGATAGTCAAAACGTGCAGCTTTGTGGAGCCATATTTTATTGATTTAAAATTAAGTTTATTGGGGGAACATTGGGTAGTAACATCGTATAATTCTCAGTGTGCTAGATTATAACTTGACACCTGTGCACTGTATTTCCTGCTTCCTACCTGAAGCCCAATCTCTTTCCGTCACTGTGTATCCGACCTCTTCACCCACCTCCTCCTCCCCCAGCCTCTCTCCCAGCTGGGGACCACCTGTCTATTGTCCGTGTCTATGAGTTTGCTTTTGCTCGTTTTGCTTGCTACTTTTTGCTTTACATTTCACGGATGAGCGAAATCATACAGTTCTTGTCCTTATCCATCTGACCTTTCACTTAGCATGACGCTCTCAAGGTCGGTCCGCGCTGTGGCAAATGACAGTGTGCCGTCTTTCTGTGGCTGCGTAGTGTTCCATCGCGAATACGTGTCACATCTTCTCCGTCCATCCGTCCGACAGCGGACACTGCGGTTGCTTCCATGTCTTTGTCGCCATGAGGAATGCTGAGTCATGGGCAAGTTCCACTCTTAACTTTCTGAGACATTTCCGTACTGTTTCTCAGAGTGGCTGCCTAGTTTACATTCAGTGGGTTATGTCTTAAACCACCTCAGATACCAAGTACTCTTGGCTGGAAAGGTTTATTTTAAACAAAAGCGACTGTATTCTTAGGGCAGATTTCACTAGATTTCCAGCGAGCCAGTGGGTGAGGAAGAACATCGTTCAGTCTGAGCTGCTCACCAGGACCTTTCGGGGTGAAGTCCGGGTCTCCATTCTGATGGGGCGCACCCCCGGGGCCCTGCCCGTTCTCACGCCCACGGGGCGGAGCGCCTTTGCCACAGTCCCGGCCGCCCCGCCTGTGGAATACCACCAGTGCAAGGCACGGGAAGTTAGTTTGCTGAGAAACGATGATTAAATGACTGTCAAAGAAGGAAGTGGCATTGGTGTTTTGTGCTTGAGTTCCACAGTTTGGTGGAGGATGATGTTTTTTTCTTCTTCTTCTTTTTTTAAAATGTGGCTTCCTCTTTTGTTACAGCTAATAAAAAAAGGTTAGAATTCTGGTTAGAATGAATAGAGCTGGTTATAATGCTAGGTTGTATATTAGTTGTCGACTTGGCAAGAAGCAGCTGCCCAGACAAATGGATCAAATGAAGATACTATTTATATAGGTGTGGGCAGATAAAACCAATTCCAATGTGGGGGGGGGCATTGTTTTTATACCAGCAAGCAATTCTCCAGCACCAGCTAGGTGTCCTATAATTCAATTAAGTTCTGACACCATCTACCTGGAGACAATGTCAGATCCCACATTTTAAGAGCTCAGTCCCACAAGACTGTCCCCTGTCCCCCACTTCAGATGCCAATCACAAGTCCAGGTTGTCGCCTGTACTTCTGATGTCCTGGCTGTAGACTGGAGGTTCCCAGGACCCCCTCCTTGAGTTCTATTTCTATGCTAGAGCAGCCTACACAACTCAGAGAAACATGCTATTTATTAGATCACCAGTTTATTAAGAGCAGATGTAACCCAGGAACTGCCAGACGGAAATGGTGTGGAACTTCCATGGCCTCTCCAGGCACCCCTCTTCCCCAATCTCCATGTTTTCAGGACCCAGAAGCTTCCGGAATCCTGTTCTGTTGGGTGTTTCTTATGGAGGCATCATTACGGAGACATGATTGGTTAAATCATTGGACATTGATGATTGCTTCAACCCTTGCCCCTTTGGGGAGATGGTTGGTTCCCCTGGCAACCAGCACACATCCTCTGGAGCTTTCCAAAAGTCACCTTGTTAACAGAAACTCAGTTGTGGCGAAAAGGGACCAGCCATTCTAATGAAAGCTGCTCCCATTGCTCTTTCCACTCAGGAAATTCCAAAGCACTTTAGGAGCTCCATGCCAGAAACAGATTAAGACCAATGATATTTTTCTTATTATAAATCACAATATCACAGCAAGGCTGAGGATGATGGGCACCCTGCAAGTAGCAGTGGTGGGTGGGGAAGCTCTTATCAATCGTTGGCTTAAAGGGGCAGGGGAGGGAGCAGCTATAGAAACCTGGAAAAAGGCCTTAGCCTGTGACAGATGAATCCAGCCACCTGGGAAAGTAAATATCCCCACCTGTCTCTCTCCTCCAGTCATCTTCTCTTCTACCGCAGCTACCGTTGGCCAAACCCAGCTGAAGACAGAGTGCAGGAGGGTCCGATGGTGCAGCCCGTGCAGGACAACCTCCCAGTGCACAGAGCAGGGTAGAGGAGGATGGAGAGCAGTTTCTTTCACAACTGCCCATGGCGAGTTGCTCCATGCTTGATACAGTTTGAGAGGGGGCCACACCTCCGTTCCTCAAACTGCGCGTTTTCTCCCTGGTCTGTGAACCCACTGGAGCCCTGGGGACAGCCTGCTGCTTTGCCAAGGGAAGGTGAGACATATAAGTAGAAATAGAAGAGGAAGGTCATCAACAGATTCTCTTGTCTGATGGCTTCTAATTTGGTTAGATTTTATTTGTTCGTTGGCTCATGGGCCACTCCATTATCTGTATGTATCCCTCTGTGTGGCTTTGCATTCAAAATCTCCAAGAGAGACCTAATCTGGATGGGTTGGTCAGTCAACGTCCATCACGAGAACAGCTGTAAGGTAGACATCTCTGCTGGGCCACCTCCTGGGTCCAGTCAGCTGTGGATGGGAGGTGAAGTCATGTGGTCCACGCCTACAACATGTGTGTGAAGTTCTCCTTCCAGTCTCCTTTGTCAACTGAAAAATCATATCGACTAGGTGTTTTGTCACCGAAACAGGCTTATTCAGGAAAAAGAAAGGGTTGCCACACAATGCACGCAGATGGGGAAAGCCCAGTGCGCACTCTGGCCTGCCTGCTGGGATGGAGGGGTATTTGTGGAAGGGAAAATAAAGCTCAGGGAAGGAGAAGTTAGACCCATAGAGCTTCTTTATAAACATGGGGTTTCCCCCTTTCTCCTGTAGGGTTCTTTTGGTTACTTTGTGAGAATTTTCATAAGCCCTAACTTTTCCCATAGACCTGCCTGATGTTATGTTTGCTTAAAGTTCTAGTTAGTCTTTGTTGACTTTATGAAGTGTATAAGTTAAGTTCGGCTGTGTAACAAATCACCCCCAAATTTCCTTTGCCTAAAACCACAGCTGTATCATTGTATTCATGATTTTGTGGGTTGGCTGGACGTTTCTTCTGGTCTGGGCTAGCTCGGCTGGTCTCTGATGGGCCCTGCCCTTCATTTTTGGTCAGTGGGTGGGTCAGATGGCGGCTGGACGATCTAGCACGGCCTCCCTCCTACGTTTGGTGGCTGGCAGGTTGGCCACCAGGGTGATGGACTATTGACCAGTGAGACTTGTTTCTCTTCCACGTGGCCTCTCCTGCTCCAGAGTTTAGCTGAGGCCCATCCACGCAGGGATCTCAGTGCTCCGCCTGCAGCAAAGAGGGCGAGCCGCCATGTGCAAAGCGCTTTCCAAACCTCTGCTGCGTTCTGTTAGTTCTTCCTCTGGCCAGAGCCAGCCGCGTGGCCAAGTTCAGGGCCAGTGTGGTTGGACTGCCCACAGAGAAGGGACATTCTGGCGTCTGTTTACGCAAATCATCTGTCACATGCAGAATTAGGCTGTGAGCACACGAAATGCTCAGAATTCCAGGGCCTATTGGTTCTGGAACCTCAGTTAACATCCAGGCAATTTTCACTTCAGCTCAGCTGACAAGGATAGACTTCAACCCTCTTCCCTTTGCCATACAAAAGAAACATTTTGAGGATCACACGCAGCCAGTATTTTGAATCTGATGTGGAGGGGCTGAGGGCCAGCCCACCTGGACAGCTATATCCAAGAGATAATTTAAATATTTTAGCACATCAGTTCTCATTTATAAAAAGAAATGGAAAACTGGAAAAGGAAGATAGTCATGCTAGAGATAACAAGGCAATGTTTCATAAATGTCATAAAACCAAGACAAGGTATACATCACAGTTCGGAAGGGGCCACACCTCTGCCCCTCCAGCTGTGCGCTTTCTCCCTGGTCTGTGACCCGCTGGAACCCCGTGATGGTGATGGCCTGCTGCTCCGCAGAGGAAGGTGTGTATTTGGATTTGTCAAAGTGGGGGGTATTTGCCATATTTTTGCTGGGTCTTACAAAGATTCTTCTACTATGAACAAGAAAAAAATTTCAGGATGCCGTGCTAAGGGCCCTAGTCAAGACTTTTACGAGCCAGGTAGGTGAGTGCGATCACGTTGGGTGACCCTATCACAAAGACCAAGAAAACGGGCATGCCGCTTTCCCAGAGCGGTTCACTGGGATGGAGTGTGACAAAAGGAGGCTGGGCAACACGCAGGTGACTGACTCTCCCCTGCTCTGGTCCTCACGCCTCTCACTAGGAAGTCTACCAGCTCATCTCGTCCACTCAGAGTTGCAGCCGTTTCCTTGGTGTAGGTGGGAGCTGGCGCTACTCTCCATGACCTCATTTCCCCCTTGGACACCATCACCAGTTCCAAGTTCATTTTCTGAGACACTTCAGTGTGGCCACCCTCATCTACCTAATGGTCCCTGCATCATGCAAACTGCCCCTGCCAACACCCCAGCCTGCTCCACCCACAAGCCTCCTTGAGAAACTGGAGCTACAGATAATAAGCCACGTACTTCCTTCTCTTAGCTCTGGCTTAGAAGCTGGCAGACTGGGGGAGAAGCAAGGGACCTTCATCTTGTGGGTAAGTAGGAACTGGTTTAGTGTTTTTTTCCCATAGAAAATAAAAAAAAAGTTTCATGCCTGATTTGGGGTCTAGAAAAATATTCTGGCACTGGAAAAAATTCAAGGAGACTTCATTACGTGTCCTGTGGCTTTAGTTCTTGAAAGCTGCTTTTGGGCACGTGTCTCACGTCCACTCGCCCACTTCTGCTTGGGTGAGGAGTGGACGTTAGGTGGGAGTGTGCAATAGCCTAAATGCTTTAATACACTGCGAAGAGATGGGGGGTTGAGTATTAAGGAGCTTAAGGGAAACTAAATAAGAATGGCGCAAAAGTGTAAGACACAGAGTCTGAAGCAGATGTAGCAGATAACGCGTTTGCTATCAAAAACAAGAAAACAAGATCTAAAAGCATGAGTGAGTTTCTCGAGGCCCCACAGGGAATTACTAAGCCTGCTCATGCCACACACCTCGCCCCCATCCAAACACCAGCACAGTTAGTGCCAGGCTCACAGGGGAAGGCTTGTCTATTTTATTTAAGGCCAAAGTATCTATAGGTTGATGTTTTTCAACCAGATTCTTGTGACACCATGGTGGGGGTGGGGCCATGAAACTGATTTCATGGGTACCAGCCAGCATTTGAGAAGGAACAAAAAGACCGTTATACGAGAGCTGCATATGGTCAATATTGATTTGTGAAACCTGGCTCAGTTCTCTTTCTTTCTCCCGCTATCTCTCTGGAGCAAAATGTATTTCTTATAGTGGGTCATGGCCAAAATTCTCTGCCAATCAGCCTTGGCACATATGTGAAATCAGCCAGACACAGGAAGACAGAGACTGTGATCATACTCGTGTGTGGAAACTACAGTGGTCACACTCACAGGAGCAGAGAGGAGAGCAGTGGGTGCCAGGGGCTCGGGGGCAGGAAGCATGGGAGGTGGTGGTCAAAGGGGTAAAGTTTCAATTATGGAAGATGGACAAGTTCTGGAGATCTATTCAGCATAGTTCCCACAGCTCGCAATACTCGGTCGTGTACTTAAAATTAGCTAAGAGGATAGATCTTAGGTCCTGTGTTCTTACTACACAGACACACTCACACACACATACACACACACCCCAATCACAAAGTGGGCAGGGGGACACACTTTGGGAGGTGATGGGTATGTTTACGGCCTTGATGGTAGTGATGGTTTCATGAGTGTGTACTTTTCTTCAAACGCTTTGAAATGTGTATATTAAACATGCACAGCTTTTTATGTGCCAATCATACCTAAGTAAAGTGGTTTAAAAAACAAACAAACAAACAAACAAATCTGCATCAGCATCGCTAGAGGTCTCAGCTGTTCTTGAAAACATTATCACCTCTTTCACATAAAATACTCACCTTATTTAAACTGGTTTCAAATGAGACCTCAAAGAAGAATTGTTCTTATCTGGACAGGGTTTCTTTACGCTGGGCATTTCCATGGTGTATTTTAGACGAGGTTTTTGGAGGGAAGGAAAAACATGAGCAAAAAGGGGAAACAAACGTTGAGAGAAGAGAAGGCATGTAGGAAGAGGCTGAGTCTAACTCCTCAGAGACCAGGCAGGGCTTGATGAGCTTCAGTCACTCAGTGTGCACACAGGTTCTGCATTTAGGGAGACGGTGGACTTGAACGTCTTTAGGTAGAGCCCATGGTCTCCAGTTCTGCACGGTCCCACTGCTCCCCAAGATGGTCTCACTTATTTCTATTCCATGTTTAGCTCTCAGGAGGTACTGAGGTTCAGGATCTTGGTGTGGGGGTTAAACAATGGCTTTGGATTCAGCCCAACTTTGTCCAAGTCTTAGTTTGGCATTTTTGTAGAGCAGCACCTTGAGTAAGGGATGCAAATGAGAGAGCCTCTATCATTTTCAATTTCTTTGAGTCTCAATTTCTCCCTCTGAGAAGCTCTACATCATAGAGTGGTTGTGAGCTTTCAATGAGACAATGGCATCAACGCTCTTGGCAAACTCTTGGTGTTCCACAGAAATTTCGTAATGTTTTTAGAAAGTGATCGTAAAAGAGTTAAGAGAAGTATCTGCAGCAAAATTTGATTTACATGGTAGGTGCCAGTGCATTGTGTGTGACTAGCTTGTTTGGGGTCACCAGGAATGAAAGATTTTTCTGAAATGGGCCATCTCAGACCATTACTTTGCTCCCGTGGGGGCTTCACAGGACCCCTGTTGATTCTTATCACCACTGGGTAATGGATCAGTCCTTGGGTGCAAAGTCATGGTTATAATTGGAGTCAGGGGAGGGGGGGAGAGACCTCCATGACCACCACCGTCACGACCACCACTGTCCCTACCACCACCGTCACCATCACTATCACATCCACCACCATCACCGCCATCACTGTCATCACCAACACCCCCCCTGCACTGTCACTGCCACCACGCACACCAGTTTCAGTCACCAATACCATCATCACCATCATCGCCATGGCAACTTAAGAAGGTCCAAACCTGTAGAGAAATTTCATAACAGTTTATTTGGGCCAAACAGAGGACATGCCTGGAAGCAATATCTCAAAAGACTGAGAAAATTGCTTCCCAACAGGACAGTTTACAGTTTCTTTTATACAGTTGGAATTAAGGAGGGAATGTGAGGATAAGGAAGATTACATGAACAAGGAAGAAAGCAAGGCAGGGAAATCTCTAGACTGGATCACAGGATAGTTGGGACTGTGAGCTCCCTTGAGGGTGGTTACACTTCCTGGGTTGGCAAAAGAGGCATTTCAAAGGTGCATTAGCCTAAATGCACAAGAACGATGGATAGGGCTTGCTTCAGGCAAAGACAATCCTTTCATGTGCCTGGGGTGTGGCTGCCCACCGTGACCTGCCCAGCTAGGAATTTGTAACCAGACCACCCTGTGAGGTGACTTTTGGCCACTGACTTATTCCAGAGCCCCTTCCTTGTCCACAGCCACCACTTCCACCCTCATCACCATCATCGCCATCATGTTTACCAGCACCACCACCATCACGTTCATGACTGTTATCAGCATCTCCACCACCACCACTGTTTTCATTAAGTCCTGTCCTCACCGCAGTTCACTCAGCACTTGCCGTGTGCCAGGCAGGTGCCACATGCTATGAAAGGTCACCTCACCGAATCCACATGATGATGCTGTGAAGTATACGCTTTTCCTTAGCTCCATTTTGTAGAAGAGGAAACTGAGGCTCAGAGGCAAGGTCACTGCCTCAGAGTCACTGAACTAGTCACTGCAGATTTGCCGTTCAAACTCAGGTTGTCTCATGTGTTGCCAGCACCTGACAAGAGAGAACTGATCCATAGGGAGGCCCTGAAGGATTCCAAACTCAGGGATAAAGCAGAATGGTTATGTCAAAACGGGGACAGAGAGAAGGGACAGAGCTGTCCAGAGAAATCATATTTAAGCCATTTTGTTTCCTCTCCTATTAAAATATTCCATGGCTTTTATTATTTTCTTATTGCTAAGGTAATGTATAAAATTTAGAATTACAGTTAAACAAAAGAAATTTAAAATCACTCACAATGCCATTCTCTTATGAACATCTATGATTCCTTTAAGTGCAATATTCTATATTTTAATCTATTTCTTGCTGTTATCCTAATGCTATAGTACAATTGCTTTCCATGTTATTTTAACAGCCTCCTACAAAATTATTTTATTTATAATATTGCAGTATTTGCATACACATATAAAACATCCACTGACATTTTATAAAACTATTTATAGTTTTAAGGATTCTGTGTATTTATTTTTAGAAGGGAAGGGAGGGAGAGAGGGAGAGAAACATCAGTTGGCTGCCTCTCGTACACGCCCTGACTGGGGACTCATCCCACAGCCCAGCCAGCGCCCGGACCAGAGTCAGCTCGTGACCTTGTGCTTTGCGGGGTGACGCCCAGCCAACGGAGCCACACCGGCCAGGGTGCACAGTCTTTTTTAATGCCATCACACCTCTAGCCTTATGACCTTTTCAAAAATTACTTGTTTGATTTCAGATCTAGTAAAGCACTGCAATTTGTTGATATATTTCTGTCCCTTTTAATCTAGGTGCCCTCTGTGTTTTTATCTTAAATTTTTTTTTGCATGAAGAAACTGGGTAGTTTGGCAGTGCTGATTGCAATAGACTAGGATTTTAAATTCTAGCAGGATATTCCATTGGGTGCATCTTCCTTACTTGTTGGGTTGTAAGTGCATTTTCTATAAACTACTCTACTCTGAGCATCTTTGCAGGGGCCGGTCCTTGAGGTAATGTCCTAGACACAGAATTGGTGGGTCAGAAGATAGGCAGAAATTAAACGGTTTTGGTGAATATCAGCCACCTGGCTTCTAAACTCTGTGACCGTCAGAAACTGATTTCCATGGTGCTTGTTCCTCCCAGGAGCCCTCACCACGTCCTGCTGGAGAGCATCTCTGACTGCCCCTGGTGCCTCAGCGCTATGGGAGGCAGGTATCTGCCCCTGCTCTCAGGTGAGTGGGACAAAGGATTTCTCACTCTTCTCCCCATGACCCCATGTCCTAGCTGTGGTTGCTTCCCCAAATTTGGCACTTTCTCCAGAAATGACTGTTTTGAGTCTCTTAGTTAACCTTGTCCAAAGAAGAACTGAGACAAAGACTTGGGTGTAAACAGATCCCGTGAGGCACAGGAAGGGGGTGGGGGAGGTCAGAGAGGGAAGGAGGAGCAAATGAAGAGCATGTTAATGAGCGGTTATTGCCAGGGCAGCTGTCATTCAATCCTGCTAGGGACCCTTCAAGAGGCTTTATGTAATGTGCCTTTGAAGGGCCAAGGGTCTGAGCTGTTTGTCCTTCAGTCCCCACCTCACTGCTGGATGACCACGCCTAGTGTGACTCCCAAACATTTCTGGCTTGTTCCCCCAAGGGCTGAAGAGAAATGCCCTCTTACAGAGAGAGACTGTAAGTTATCTGCATGCGTAGGAGCCCCTCTGGGGTAGGATCAGGGGACCCTTCAAGCATTTGCTACACTGACAGCCATGCCTGGAGTAAGCTTAGCATGGTACAATGGCCGGGACCTATGCACCCTTGGGCTCAGGGCTTCAGGGTCTTTGGAGTAGTAAAGAACGCCATGGGACCGGCCAGATGCAGGCGAGGGGGTTCTGAAAGAAGATCTAAGCAAGCATGTGAAGTCCAATACTCTATGTCAGGAGTGAGCAATTTTTCTTTCTGCCAAGGGCCAGATAATTCCTATTCTCAGTTTTGTGGGATATTTGGCCTCTGTCCTAACTCTTCAACTCTGCGTCGCAAAAGCAGCCACAGACCTTGCCTGAACCGATGGGCATTGCCATGTTCCCTGAGAACCTGGTTTATGAACACAGAAATTTGAATTTCATATAATTTTCGTGTGCTGTGAAATACTCTTCTTGATTTTTTTTAACCATTAAAAAATCATTCTTAGCACAAAAACAGACAGTGGTCTGGATATGGCCCAAGGGCTAGTTTGCTCACTGGGAATCAAGTAATATTTATTTTTGTAAAAAAAGGCATTCACAGGGAAATTGCTGATGTTTGAACGTTTTTGACTTACAGCAATGGCCATGTCACATGATTCATTTTGCCTAATAGTCTGAGTCCTTAAATATGGTGGTTTTGCCAGTACTCATGGTAGAGAGCAGAGGAGGTAGGGAGAGCAGGTGTTGGCCTTATCTCTTCCCTTTCCATAGGATACAGGTCCAAGGTACCTGGATTTTATTTGTCCCACTTAAACACGCTGGGGGCTGATGTTGGCCGTAAAAGCAGATGCCCCCAGAATTTAGCGAAGGATTCCGATTCAGCCTGTGTCGGTGAAAGGGATAAGGGCAAACGCTTTTCCCAGTGCCTGGTTATCCAGCCCACTTACCACGAGGGGGTGATATTCAGAAATTCATGGCAAAGTTATCTGCACATCTGCCATCTCCACCTTCACAGGAAGCTCTGTCTAGTCATATGCTAGACATTTTTAGGTCATCCTCAAAATAGATCATCCTGAAAACATTCTTGTCTGTTTCAAATTTGCCATAGTCGTGGACTCCTGAGATTCTCATGGTCTTTGCTATTTCAGTCTCCCCTTGTTCCAGAGAATGCATTGGTTAGTAAGAGGTCAGCCCTGTGCTGTCCAGTACTGTGGTCGCCAGCCATGCGGAGCTACTGAGCACGCAAAATAAAGCCAGTCCAAGTTCACACCAGATTTTAAAGACTTAATACACACAGCAAAGAATGTAAAATACTTTATGAATAATTTGTTTTATATTGATTGAGTGTTGAAATTGTAGTATCTTGGGTAGAGTGGGTTAAATAAAATATGTTATTAAAATTAATTTCAACTGTTTCTCTTTGCTTTTTAAAAAATGGATTAACCTAGAGGGTATTATTCTAAGTGAAATAAATCAGGCAGAGAAAGACAAATACTGTATAATTTCAATTATATGTGGAATCTAAAAATGACAAAAGAAATGAATGAACTACCAATTTGTATTACTTAATCCCTTCACCTTTTTCACCCAGTCCCCCAATATCCCTTCTATCTAGCCACCCCCAACTGTTCTCTGTATCTATCCATTTGTTTCCATTTTGTTTGTTCATTTATTTATTTATTTATTTTTCGATTCAACATATAAGTGAAGTCATATGGCATTTGTCTTTCTCTGTCTAACCTATTTCACTCAGCACAGTACCCTCTATCTAGGTCCATCCAAATTGTTGCAGATGGCAAGATTTCTTTTTATGTGGCTGAGTCATATTCTATTGTATATCTGCACCACTCTTTATCCATTCATCTACTGATGGACACTTAGGTTGCTTTCGTCTCTTGGTTACTATAAATAATGCTGCAGTGAACATAGGGTTGCATATGTGTTTTCAATGTAGTGTTTTCGATTTACTTGGATTTCTGGGTTCTTCTTTGTTTCCTGTTATAGCCTTTGTTTTAAAGTCTATTTTGTCTGGTACAAGTATTGCTATTCCAGCTTTGTTTTGTTTTCATTTTCATAAACTATCTTTTTCCATTCCTTTACTTTCAGGCTGTGTGTGTCTTTCAATCTGAAGTGAGTCTCTTGTAGACAGCATGTGTAAGGCTCTTGCTTTCTTATCCATTCACTCACCCTATATCTTTTGATTGAAGCATTGAATCCATTTACAGGAATTGTTGATTGGTATGTTTTTATTGCCATGTTATTATTCTTATTTTGATCTCCCCCACTCTTTTTCTTTCTTTTTTTTTTAAAGATTTTATTTATTTTATTTTTAGAGAGAGGGGAAGGGAGGGAGACAGAGAGGGAGAGAAACAGCAATGTATGGTTGCCTCTCACATGGCCCTCACAGGGGACCTGGCCTGCAACCCAGGCATGTGCCCTGACCGGGAATCGAACCGGGACCGTCTGGTTCCCAGCTCGCGCTCAATCCACTGAGCTACACCAGCCAGGGCTCCCCCACTCTTTTTCTTAAAGAAGATCCTTTAACATTTCTTATAACACTGGATAGGTAGCAATGAATTCGTTTTGCTTTTTCTTGTCTGGGATACTCTTTTTCCATCCTTTTTTTTTTTTTTTTTAGTATTTTATTTATTTATTTTTAGAGAGAAAGGGAGGGAGAAAGAAAGGGAGAGAAACTTTAGTGTGTGAGAGATACATTGACTGGTTGCCTCTCACATGCCCCCAGCCAGGGACCTGGCCCGCAACCCAGGCATGTGCCCTGACTGCGAATTGAACTGGTGACCTTTTGGTTCACAGGCCAGTGCTCAATCCACTGAGCCACACCAGCCAGGGCTGTCCATCCTTTCTAAACGATAGCCTTGCTGGGTAGAGTAGTCTTGGTTGTAGGTCCTTGCTTTTATTACTTTGAACATTTTGTCCCAGTCCCTTCTGGCCTTCAAAGTTTCTGTTGAGGAATTTGATAACAGTCTTACAGGAGCTCCCTTGTAGATAACTAACTGCTTTTCTCTTACTGCTTTTAGGATTCTCATTTTGTCCTAAACCTTTGTAATTTTAATTATGATATTTCTCTGTGTGAACTTCTCTAAAGAGGTTGTTTGGGATTCTCTGTGATTCCTGGACTTTTTTTGGTCTATTTTCTTCAAGTCAGGAAGTTTTCTGTCATTATTTCTTCAAAGAGGTTTTCATTTTCTTGCTCTCTCTCTTATCCTTTTGGCAGCCCTCATGATGCAAACATTGGTTTTCTTCATGTTGGCTCAGAGGCCCCTTAAATTATCCTTTTTTAAAAAATTCTTTTTTCTTTTTGCTGTTCTGATTGTTTTATGCTACCTTGTCTTCCAAATTTATGATTTGATCCTCTGCTTCATCT
Organism: Micronycteris hirsuta; assembly: GCA_004026765.1. NCBI lineage: Eukaryota > Metazoa > Chordata > Mammalia > Chiroptera > Phyllostomidae > Micronycteris > Micronycteris hirsuta. The sequence goes on from PVJI01009506.1 coordinate 62,559, forward strand.
AATCTGCTGTTGATTCCCTCTAATGTTGATCCCCTCATTTCAGTTCTTGTATTCATCATTTCTGATTGGTTCTTTTTAACATTTTATCTGCATTTTTATGTGTCCTATCTCTCTGTTGAAGTTCTCACTGAGATCCTAGCATCCTTATAACTACTATTTTGAACTCTGTATCTGTTAGATTGTTTGTCTCTATTTTGTTTAGTTATTTTCTGGAGCTTTCTCCTGTTCTTTCATTTGGAACATGCTTATTTGTCTCCCCATTTTGGCTGCCTCCCTGTGTTTTCTTCAATGTATTAGGTAGAGCTGCTATGTCTCCCAGGCTTGGTAGAATGGCCTTATGTAGTACATACTCTGCAGGGCTCAGTGGCACAGCCTCCCTGGTCACCCAAGCCAGGGGCTTCAGCTGTACCCATTGTGTGGGTTGTATGCACCCTCCTGTTGTAGTTGAGCTTTGATTGCTGTTGGCATGTCAATGGAAGAGATTGACTCCAGGCCAATTGGCTGCTAGGACCAGCCATGACTACAGCACAAGAGCTGATGTGCAAGGGCTGACCCGAAGGTCAGTGGGGCTCTGGTGCTTCCTAAGTCAGCACCTTGTGTGTGTGGCCTGTGGTGGTGGCTGTGTAGTGCTCCACCATGATCTAAAGCTGTATACCAGGTGCACTGGCTCTGGGGCCTCCCAGGAGATGCAGACCAAGGTCAACTGCTGTCTGTGACCTGCCTGGGGCCACCTGTTATGAGCTACAGTGATCTTCAGGTGGTTGCCACTTATGCTGTGCTTAGAGGTGCCTGGGAAAGGCAAACCTGCAAACTGAGTCCAGCTGCCACTAGTGTTGGGTTTGTGGCTGCTTAGCAAGAGGTATGGGGCATGCCAAGGCCAGATGCTGCTTTTTTTTTTTTTTTTTTTTTTGTGGTTTGTGAATCTTTGAGAGATTTTAGGGAAGCCTTTAGCATGAGCTGAGACAGACCATTTATATGGAAAAGCCACTGTAATCGGCTTGGGTGGGCCCGAAATTTGGGTAGGGTGGTGTCTCAGGGAATCACCAGGGCAGGGAGGATAGTGTTAGCCCAGGTGATGGAGACTCAGTTATGGTGCCTGCCTGTACCTGCAGGGGGAGGGCCCAGGAAATGAACAATGTCTTCTGCCAGCATTTCTGTCTGGGAGAAAGCTGCCCTTCCAATTCTTGCCCCAAAACAAGAATTTTTCCCTTCATGTCCTGCCCCCTTTCCAGCTGCTGCCCCAGTGCTGGAGCTCAGAAAGAAAGAATCTGAGCGCATCCATACCCTGGCCCTTTAACAGGAATGCCTGGGACTCCAGGAGCCCTCTGTCTCACTCAGTCACAGTTCCCACTGGTTTTCACAGCAGGAAGTCATGGGGACTTCTCTTTTCAGCACTGGAACCCTGGACTGGCCCAGTGTGGGGCTGGGACCCCTCACTCCTTGGGGGGACTTTGGCAGTTGGGATACCCCTCCTGATTTTTAACCACCACATATTGGTGAGGGGCCAGCCCGCTTTGCATCTCTGCCTCTCCTGCCAGTACCGATGTAGCATCTTCTTTATATCTTTAGTTGTAGGACTTTTGTTCAGCCAGACTTCAGGAGGTTCTCGGTGATGATTGTTCTGTAGTTTAGTTGTGATTTTAATATGGTCGTGGGAGGAGATGGGTACTGCATTTATGTATGGCACCATTTTGACCATGGAAATTTCAGTTGCAACCCCTGATTTTCAGGGAGGAGAGAGGGACTGGAGGTTGAATCAGTCATCAATGACCAATTAGTTAATCAATCGTGCATATGTAATGAAGCCTCCATAAGCACCCAAAGGCATGGGGTTTGGAGAGCCTCTGGGTTGGTGAACAGGTGCAGGTGCTATGAGGGTGGTGCTCCTTCCCTATACCTGGCCCTACTCATCTCTTCCACCTGGCTCTTCCTGAGTTGTATCCTCCTACAATAAACGAGTGACCTAGTAAGTAAAATGTTTCTTTGAGTTCTGTGAGTCACTCTAACAAATTAGTAGGGGGTCGTTGGAACCTACAACCTACAACCCTTAACATGCAGAATCTGATGCAATCTCTGGGTAGAAAATGTCAGAATTGAGTTTAATCATAAAACATCCAATTGATGCCCAAGAATTGCTTGTTGGCGTGGGAATGCCTCCTCTCCCTCCACCCTGCTCCCTCTCTTTCCCTCACACACACACTCACACACACATTACACTTGGGTATAGAACCCTTTATAGCTGCAATCAGATGTAGCTCTCATCCTATAGTAACATATGATGCCCTTTGTGACCCTTGTGTTTATATTTTACCTGGAAGAGTCCATAGTAAAGTGAACAATGGGAGATGATGCTTCTAACTCACCCAGGCTTTAGCCAAGCAAAGCCCCAGGGCACCCCCCTCCTGAACTATCCTCTTCTCTTTCTGTTTCAGGTCTCAGTGTCCTACTAGCTCTGTCAGGGTCAGAAGCAAAGAACTCTGGAGGTAAGCCTATGATTGTTAAAGGTAGGGGAAAGGAAATTGAGGTCTGCAGCCTGTCCCCAGAAAAAG
>PVJI01009507.1:0-65120 GCA_004026765.1 Micronycteris hirsuta
CAGCCTCTACTATATGAAATGTTAAAAAGTTTCATATGAGGACTCAGGAGCGAAGGCACCCAGGCCAGATCAGCTACCGGGGAATTCAGATTAGTCACAGCCAAGACGCTTCTGAGGTAAGCAAGCAAAATACAACCAGAGAAACAAAATAGAACCAGAGACATTGAAGTTTAGAACATTCTGGCAGTAACCAGAGGGGCGGGGGAAGGGGAGAAGGGGGACAAGGATATTCAGGAACTGCTATAAAGGACACATGGACAAAACCAAGGGGGAGGGTGGAAGCAAGGGAGGGAGGTGGGTTTGCCTGGGGTGGGTTGGGGGGAGGGTAAATGCGGACAACTGTAATTGAACAACAATAAAATAATTAAAAAAAAAAAGTATTTTCTCTGACCACAAGGGACTGAAATTAGAAACGAACCCAAAGGAAAAAACCCCCAAACACTCAAAATCATGGAGATTGAATAGCATGCTATTAAACAATGAATGGGTCAAGGATGAGATTAGGGATGAAATCAACAAGTTCCTTGAAACAAATGAAAATGAACTGACAACAACCCAAAACTTGTGGGACACAGAGAAGGCAGTCCTGAGAAGGAAGTTCATAGAGATAAAGGCCTACGTAAAAAAAATAGAAACAGTTCACACAAACAACTTAACCCTATGCCTACAAGAACTCGAGGAACAACAACAAAGACAACCCAAAGCAAGTAGAAGGAAGGAAATAACCAAGATCAGAGCAGAATTAAGTGACATAGAGACTAAAAAACAATTCTAAGGATCAATGAATCCAGGAGCTGGTTCTTTGAAAAGATAAACGAAATCGACAAGCCTTTAAGCAGGCTCATCAAGAAAAAAAGAGAGAGGACCCAAATAAACTCAATCAGAAATGAAAGAGGAGATATTACAACTGATGCCACAGAAATACAAAGGATTGTGAAACACTACTATGAAGAACTGTATGCCAAGAAATATGAAAACCTAGGTGAAATGCACGAATTTCTAGAAAAATATAATCTTCCAAAACTCAATAAAGAAGAAGCAGAAAGCCTGAACCGACCAATAACAGCGGATGAAATTAAAGCAGTAATCAAAAAACTCCCGACACACAAAAGCCCTGGACCAGATGGTTTCACAGCAGAATTCTACAAAGCATTTAAGGAAGAGCTAACCCCTATCCTTCACAGACTATTCCAAAAAATCCAAAATGAAGGATGACTCCCAAAGTCTTTTTATGAATCCAGCATCATCCTAATCCCAAAACCAGAAATAGACATAACAAAGAAAGAAAACTTCAGGCCAATATCGCTGATGAATATTGATGCTAAAATCCTCAACAAAATATTAGCAAACCACATCCAGCAATACATTAAAAAGATCATACACCATGACCAAGTGGGATTCATCCCAGGGATGCAAGGATGGTACAATATTTGCAAAACAATAAATGTAATACATCACATAAAAAAAAGCAAAGACAAAAATCATATGATCATATCAATAGATGCAAAAAAGTATTTGATAAGGTACAGCATCCATTTATGATAAAAAAACCTAGCCAAGAGGGAATAGAGGGAGCATTCCTCAACATAATAAAGGCCATATATGAGAAACCTACTGCCAACATTATACTCAATGGACAAAAACTAAAATCTTTCTCACTAAGATCAGGAACAAGACAAGGCTGTCAACCATCACCACTTCTATTCAACATAGTATTGGAAGTTTTAGCTAAAACAATCAGACAAGAAAAAGGAAATTAAAGGCATCCAAATTGGAAAGGAGGAATCAAAACTGTCGTTGTTTGCAGATGACATGATAGTGTACTTAGAAAATCCTATAGACTCCACCAAAAAACTACTCGATCTAATAATTGAATTTGGCAAAACAGCGGGACACAAAGTCAACATCCAGAAATCAAAGGCATTTTGTATGCCAACAGTGAAACAGCAGAAACAGAAATCAGGGAAAAAAATCCCATTTGATATAGCAACAACAACAACAAAAAATACCTGGGAATAAACCTCACCAAGGAGGTAAAAGACCTGTACTCAGAAAACTACACAACACTGAAGAAAGAAATTATGGAAGACACAAACAAATGGAAACATATACCATGCTCATGGATTGGAAGAATCAACATCATCAAAATGTCCATACTCCCCAAAGCAATTTATAGATTCAATGCAATCCCTATCAAAGTACCAATGGCATACTTCACAGATATAGAACAAACACTTCAAAAATGTATATGGAACCATAAACGACCCCGAATATCAGCTGCAATTTTGAGAAAGAAGAGCAAAGCAGGAGGGATCACAATTCCTGATATCAAACGATATTACAAGGCCACTATAATCAAAACAGCTTGGTACTGGCATAAAAACAGACAGATAGACCAATGGAACAGAATAGAGAGACCAGAAATAAACCCAAGTCTCTATGGGTAATTAATCTTTGACAAAGGGGGCAGAAGCATGAAATGGAATAAAAATAGCCTCTTCAACAAATGGTGTTAGGAAATCTGGACGGCTACATGCAAAAAAATGAAACTCGAGCACCAACTTACACCATACACAAAAATAAATTCAACGTGGATAAAAGACTTAAATGTAAGTCGTGACACCATAAAAGTTCTAGAGGAAAACATCGGTAGGAAAATCTCAGACATTCCACGCAGCAACATCTTCAATGATATGTCCCCTAGAGCTAGGGACATAAAGGAAAGAATAAACAAATGGGATCTTATCCAAATAAAGAGCTTCTGTGGGGCTAAAGAAAACAGTATTAAAATAAAAAGAGAACCAACAGTGTGGGAAAACATATTTGCCAATGATACCTCAGACAAGGGTTTGATCTCCAAAATATATAAAGAACTCATATGACTCCACTCCAGGAAGACAAAAAACCCACTTAAAAAATGGGCAAAAGACATGAACAGACGCTTCTCGAAAGAGGACATACAGAGGGCCCAGAGACATATGAAAAGATGCTCAACATCATTAATCATCAGAGAGATGCAAATTAAAACCACAACGAGATACCACCTCACACCAGTCAGAATGGCCATCATCAACAAAACAACAGATAACTGCTGGAGGGGATGTGGAGAAAAGGGAACCCTAGTGCACTGTTGGTGGGAATGCAGATTGGTGCAGCCACTGTGGAAAACATTATGGACATACCTCAGAAAACTAAAAATGGAACTGCCTTTTGACCCGACAATTCCACTACTGGGATTATACCTTAAGAACCCTGAGAAACCAATTCAAAAGGACCTATGCACTCCGGTGTTCATAGCAGCACAATTCACAATAGCCAACTGCTGGAAACAACCTAAGTGCCCATCTACAAATGAGTGGATCAAGAAACTATGGTACATTTACAGAATGGAATTCTACTCAGCAGAGAGAAAGAAGGAGCTTCTACCCTTTGCAACAGCATGGATGGAACTGGAGAGCGTTATGCTAAGTGAAGTAAGCCAGGCGGTGAGGGACAAATACCATATGATCTCACCTTTAACTGGAACATAATCAACAAAAGCAAAAAGCCAGCAAAGCTTAACCAGAGACATCGAAATTAAGAACAATCTAACAATAGCCAGGGGGAGGGGGGAGGGGACAATGGGGAGAAGGGTCTTCAGGAACCACTATAGAGGACACATGGACAGAACCAAGGGTGGAGAGGGAGGCAGGGAAGGTAGGTGGGATTGGAGGGGGAAGGGAGGGGAGAGTTTGTAGACAACTGTAATTGAATAACAATAAAGTTAAAAAAAATAAAAACATTTCATTTATTATTTATTCTTAGAGAGAGGGGAAGGGAAGAGAAAGTGAGGGAGATGTGCGAGAGAAACATCGATCAGCTGCCTCTCACATACGCCCCAACAGGGAACCAGGCCTGCAGCCCAGGTATGTGCCCTGCCCTGGAATTGAACCAGCAGTCTTTGGCTTTGCAGGAGGTTGCTCAACCAACTGAGCTACACTGGTCAGAACAACTGCTAACACATTTATAATCTAATTTGGTAATATCACCTGGAGGGCACTGGTCAGGTCAACTCCTAACACATTTATAATCAAATTTGGTAATAACACCTGGAGGTAGTAAAATATTACAAGTTTCACAATGAGAGGTAAAGGTCTTCCTGATATGTAAATACACAGACAAACTAAAAGAGAAACCTTAGAGCTTCAATTCTAAAATTCCAACCATGGGTCAAGCCGAACCATGAAGTGGGTCCCACAGCTGAAGAGTGGCAGAGCCAGGACTCTGACACCAGCAGTCTGGCTCCAAATGATTAAGTGGTCAAGTTAACCACTTGCAGTAGTCCTAGCTTTATAATAATGGAGAAAAGCAGCTCAGTTACAACAAAGATTTCCTTTTAGAAAAGGGGATCGAAGGAAACTTCCAGGACAGCTCCAGACATTGATTACCAGTCAAGCACATGCCAGATCCTGCAGGACAGGGATCCTGAGGTGAAAGGTAACATCTACAGATTTTTTTGGTTTAGGTCAAGTATTTGTTTTCTTAATCAGAGATTGGGTTTGTGTTTCCTGGTCAAAGAATTCAAATGCCAAAAATTCTGTCCTCTGAGAGGCTCTACTTTGTCCCATTCCCTTCAGATTATACTACTATACTTGGAAGCCTGCTATGTATAAATGGTAGTATCTTTTGGCTGGTAGCCCAATCAACGGCTGCAATTGTGCAAAAACAATACCGAAAGGGCCCTGGCCAGGTAGCTCAGTTGGTGAAAGCATCATCCCCATTCTGGAAGGTTTGGAGTTTGATCCCCACTCAGGGCACAAACAAGAATCAACTAATGAGCCCTGGCTGGTGTGGCTCAGTGGATTGAGCAATGCCCTGCAAACCAAAGAGTCGCTGGTTCAATTCCCAGTCAGGGCACATGCCTGGGTTGTGGGCCAGGTCCCCAGTGTGGGTGCATGAGAGGCAACCACACATGGATGTTTCTCTCCCTCACTTTCTCCCTCCCTTCCCCTCTCTAAAAATAAATAAATAAAATCTTAAAAAAATAAAATAAAATCTAAAAAAAAAAAAGTCAACCAATTGAATGCATAAATAAATGGAACAACAAATCAATGTCTTTCTCTCAAATCAATGAATAATTTTTTTTTTAAATCTCCCTCTTCTAAGGGTCATTTTTGACCAACTATTGTCAAAACTAGTTGAACTTCAGGGTGATTTCTTAGGCTAAATTTCTATAAAATCTCCACCTTTCTTCCTCAAGGCAGAACGCCCCTCTGAAAAGGTTCTCTTCTCCAGCCTTCTAAAGGAGGCTTGTGCTTAGCAGTGTCTGGTTCATTTTCTTCAACAGTTTTTGTTGCCATGACCTGGACTCTCTGCTGCTCTGCCTGGATAGAATACAGTAGAACCTTTTGCCACCTCTCCTCCCAGAAGTCCCAGTGACTGCACATCTGAGTAAGTCCTCTTCCTGATGAATGAGCCACTCTCTTCTCTTGAGCATCACCTAAGCCATTATTCTTTCTCTTATTGTTCTTGGTGTAAGCCTCTGGATTTGAGTTGTTTTGCACCATTCAGGGTTCTTATAAACAAGGTGGGATAAAGTGCTGAAATTCTCTGGGCCGGTTATTGTCTCTTGTTTGTCCTCATCATTTAAATGTTATTCAGTGAACTTCCAGGTCATTTCCCCACTAACACATACATACATTATGGTGCTCATAGCACCAAACATGTAAAGCTCTGAGAGGATCCTATCAAGGACAATTTAAAATTTCAGTGACCACTCTGTGGGATTGACATATAAATGAAATTACACCTCTGGTATCTTAGAACCAAAGGATCAAAAAGTTCTAAATAATTTGATGGTTAACAATTTTTATTGTTATAAAGAGGTCTCTGAAAGGCAGAAAAATCGCACAATTGCTTCCCTTTAGGACTTTTAGAAAAGGCTAACAAAAATCTGGAGAACCTAAAAATCCATGCGTAAAGTCGCCTGTACCTCTGAGCAACTCCAGATGGACTTCTCTTTGGACCTCCTCTCTGTACCTTGACCTCTTTCTCCTTCTTGCTCTGCCTTCCTCATCTTCCTTCTGAACTATTAGTTTCTTCCTCAAGGCAGAACACCCTTGGGAAAAGTAGAGCCAGCATTATAGTATAGTAAGTACATAAACCAGAGTCAAGTAGTATATACTGGACATAATTGTATGTGCTATACTTTTACCTGACTGGCAACACAGCAGGCTTGTTTTTCCTTCACTACTCTTTTTTAAATACATTTCTCTCACTGACACTGTCCCTTCAAAATGGCTTATAATGTAGGTGTGAATGATGCTCATGCTCTACATCAATGCACTTAAAACTTTAAACCTACACCAAAATCAGATTCACATAATCTAGTTAAAGACTTTCCTAAGGGTCTCAAGGAAAGGTAAAAATTCATCAAAGACATCAGGATTGTTCTAAAAATTTATTGTTAATTCGTTTCTTTTTGGGACTTAGAGATGCAAACCTGCATGGAAAAGAGACTGGACTTATCAAATTACATTAAATATGTGCATAAAAATTTGAGTATACATGGATATTTAAAAGTATAAAAGTAAGAGAATATTTCTTGGTAGTTTTCCATGAAGTTTTCTCTGTAAAAAAAATTAGTCAAAAAGTCAAGTTTGTAAACAGAAAAAATTTATCTTTCTAAATCCATTTCAGAGACCACTTAACTACCACTTACAAGGACACTCTAGTCCTGGTAAAGGTAAAGATATCACAGCTGTCTTACGTAATTTCTTTGTCACCTTAAACTAAGGTGACAGATAAAGTTAAAAAAAAAAAAAAGAAAAAGAAGATAATATGTCCTGTTCTCTAAACTACAATATCTTTTGGAGCTCTGTGAAGATAGTTTGATTCAAAAAAACATATATAGACCAAATTAACAACTCTTTAGATTGAGTAACCAGGTAGAACTAGAGCAAGGGCACCTCTCTGTCCACTCTAGACAACACCTGTCTATATTGTAAGGAAAAGGGACACTAGAAGAACAATTGTTCTGCTTTAGCTTGGAAGATAGGATCTAAAAAGACAAAGGAAAAGGTTTGGCTGCCAAATGACACCGTCTGCAGAAGTAGCTGCTCTGGCCTGCACACAATTGCCCTTAACACAAAGGGGAGAGATTTCCACAGAGTTGCAAAAGCAGAATGCTTCATTTCTACCAATAAACCCTACAACCTTTCTGTAATTCTCTTTCCTGGAGTAACGAAAAGTTTTTAATGGTAGGAATCTTAGAAACATCTTAGATTCTGCCTTTGTCTCAGCCACTTCCTGTGTCTTTGAGCCTTTTCACTAGTCAACACACTTTTCTGCTTAGTAATTTCACTTCAGTGAATTTGTTGTAATCGGAATACCATAATTTCACCAATAATTTTATGATAGCACAGATTGATTATTCACTGCCTATTGCATTCCCCACTAACATCTCAGACCTTGAAAAGAGCCCTGAAAATCTCTAGGCCAAAAATAGTTCAGATACAGGACACGTAAAGGAGGTTAAACACTTAAAAGTCTCTATTGTTCTGGCTGGACCCTTCCAAAACTGACCCAAAACCAACTACGAAACCTTCTTATACAAAGGAAAACATTGAAGGTCTTTAGACCATTGCATTCTGCGTATCACCTAAAAGTCTCATTAGTCCTTGCACCAGCCCTTTGGGTTAACCCCATCCTGCCCATCAAAAAGGCCAATAGGCTCTGCGGCCACTCTGTACAAGATATAAAAGCCATTAACAAGCATGTACTTCCTTGCTTCCCTGTAATCCCCAATCCCAATTTCATCCGACCTCTCTAAAACAGCTACTTACTCTACAGTGGCATATCTAGACCTCATACTCTTTAGGACACTTGCAACCAAACACATATTTTGTATTTGAGAAGGCATCATTTGGGAAAACAAACAATACACATAGACAATTTATGTGTGCCCCAGGGGCTTACAAAACATCCTCTTATTATGCCTAAATACTCAACCATAACCTAGAGAGATCCAATTCTTACACAATGTGATGACCTTCTGTTATGCTCTTCAGATGGAGAGCCTTGCAAAATTGATTTCCTCCATTTGAACACAGCATTAACATACAAGGACACAGTGTCTCTAAGAATAAACTTTAATTTGATCTAACCCAAGTGTATTATTTAGGCCATGACATCACACAAAGTAGAAAGCTTCTTCTCTTCATGTATTGGAAGCTATTTGGGATTTGCCCCCACCTAGTTACCAATACATAACATCAAAGATTTCTCAGTCTCATAGGATACTATAGACATTGGTTCCTAACTTCTTGAAATGGTTGTCCCTTTATATGTTCTTCTAAGAGCAGACATACTCAAGCTCTTGCCATGAATGTATTCTCTAGAGACTGCTTTCAGTAACTTAAAGGATTCCCTTCAGTTTTGGTATATGTGCCGCCAAAGCAAGCACATATTTCCTTCAAAATCTTCCTTTTGAACTCCATAATTATGATAAACCTTCCTATGTACACATGAAAAATCAGTACCAGTTTTGGGTTTCTAAATCAAAAGCTTATTTTGACCTCTACTTGACCCTAGCAGAGGCCTACCCCTCCTTGTTTGTATGTAATGGCAGTAGCCACAAAGTTAACCTTTGTAGGATTTCTATCTATCTATGATCCCTTTAACTTAATTTTTGCATATGGTGTGAGGTAAGGGTCCAATTTCATTTTTTTTGCGTGACTCTCCAGTTGTCCCAGCATCATTGTAGCGTAAGTGCCTGACATTAAGCTTTTAATTGCTGAGGCATCCATTTCAAAAGACGTCCATGTTGAATAGCACATTGCCAGCAGGATGACACAGCAACTAGCAAAACTGGCTGTGGATTTAGGTTGCCTCAATTCATGAAGTTTCCTCTTTCAGAAAGCCCTGGGTGCCCTGGCTGGGTGGTTCAGTTGGTTGGAGCGTCATCCCATGCACCAAAACGTTGCTGGTTCAATGCCTGGTCAGGGCACATACCTAAGTTTCAGGTTAGATTCCTGGTCAGGGCATGTATGGAAGGCAACCGATGGATGTTTCTCTCTTGCATATCTCTCTCTCTCCTTTTCTCTCTCTCTAAAAGCAATAGAAACATATCCTAGGGTAAGGATTAAAAAAAGAAAGAAAGCCCTAAATAACTGACAATTTCAGTGACCCTGCTTCTCTGTTCTCATGACCTAATTCCTGCTCATATACTTTAAATTAGCCAAAAAAGAGTGAACCTGCAAACCCCTAGACACTCCACTCTTGGACCCTAATAAAGACAGAGCCCCAGTTCTGTGTGTTCTCTCTCTATCTGCGAACTTGGCACCTGTCCCTCAGGCATGCTGTGTACCCTCCAGGACTTGTGAACAATAAATCTTGTTCCACAAAGTTCCCTAATGATTTTGCTAAAGTGCATCCTGTGATCATAACAAGAACCACAAGGGCTATTCCAGCCACAACACTGGCCCAGTGGGGGATGTCTATGGGGGCTTGCTCTGAGCATTATGAGACCAGTCAAGTACCTCAGTCATTCCAAGCCAATAGCATCATTATCAATAGCCTGGGACTGAAATAAAACTGTTTGTTAAGGATGTTATTCTTTTCCCATTGAGTGGTCTTGGCACCCTCATTAAAATCCAATTGGTCATAGATGTGTGGGTTTATTTCTGGATTCTCAATTTTATTCCATTTTTCAGTGTTTCTATGTTTATTCTAGTACCACACTGTCTTAATTAGTTTTGTATGAAGTTTTGAAATTGTGAAGTATGAGTCTTCCAACTTTGTAATTCTTTTTCAAGATTGTGTTGGCTATTCTGGATCTTTTGTATTTCCATATGTAAGATCACCTCATTGTCTGCATGAAAGGCAGCTGGCATTTTGATAGGAATTTCATTCAATCTGCAGATCAATTTGGGTAGTATTGCCATTTCGACAATATTAAGCATTTTAATTTATTGCTATGGAATATGTTTCCATTTGTTTAAAACTTCTTTAATTTCTCTCATTGATGTTTCATAGTTTTTAGTGTACAAATCTTGCCTGTCTCTTGTTAGATTCATTTCTAAGTATTTTATTCTTTTTGAGGCTATTATAAGTAGTTTCCTTAATTTTATTTTTTGATTGTTCATTGTAATTCTATAAATATTATCAATTTTTGTATATTAACCTTATATCAATACACAACCTTGTTGAACTTCTTTATTAGCTTAAATGGGTTTGTGTGTGTGAATATCATTCATATATATATGTCATATATATTTATAGACACACACACATATGATCTATACATAATCTATATATAAGATTTTAGCCCTTATATATAAGATTTTAGCCCCCTCTGTCTAAAAATAAAATAAATAAAATCTTAAAAAATATATTATTTTAAAGATTTTATCATCTCTAAATAGTGACAATATTACTTTCCAGTATGGATGTTTTATTTATTTTTTCTTGACTAGTATCCCTGGCTAGATCCTCCAATATAATGCTGAATACTAGTGGTGTGAGAAGGTACCTTGTCTTGTTCCTGACTCATTGGTTATTTATTAGTATGTTGTTTAATTTTTACATATTTGTGTTTCTAAATTTCCTGTTATTGATTTATAATTTTATTGATTGGGAACTGTACTTTGTATGATTCCAGTTCTTTTAAGTTTATTGAAACTGAGTTTGTGCTCTAACATATGGTATATTCTAGAGAATATTCCATGTGCTCCTGAGAAGAATATGTATACTGCTGTTATTGGGTGGAGTGTCCTATAGATATCTGTGTCTAGTTGCTTTATAATGTTGTTCAAGTTCCTATTTCCTTGTCGAACTTCTGCCTAGTTGTTCTACCCTTTATTGAAAGTGCGGTATTGAAATCTCTAACTATTATTGTTGAATTGTCAATATCTCTACCGATTCTGTCAATTTTTGCTTTATGTATTTTGAGACTTTATATACATATATATATATAATATGTATTCCCAATGGACTTTCTTATCATTATAAAATTCCCTTCTTAATCTCTAGTAACAATTTTTGTCTTATAATCTATTTTGTCTGATATTAGTGTAACCACTCCAGCCATTTTTAAGTTACGATTTGCATGGTATATTTCTATTTTCTTTAAAGATTGTCTTTCTTTCTTTCTTTCTTTATTTTTAGAGAGAGAGGAAGAGAGGGAGAAAGAGAGGGAGAGAAATATTGATGTTCGAGAGATAAATCAATCAGTTGTCTCTCCATCAGTTGCCTCTCTCATGTCCCCAGCTGGGGGGACCTGGCCCACAACCCAGGCATGTGCCCTGACTGGGAATCGAACCAGCAACCTTGCAGTTTGCAGGCCAGTACTTAATCCACTGAGCCACACCAGCCAGGGCTGCATGGTATATTCCTTTCTATCCTTTTAATTTCAACCTCTGTGTCTTGGAGTCTAGAATACATCTCTTTCAGACAGTTTATAGTTGGGTCATGTCATTTTTATCCCTCCTGCCAATATCCGCTTTTTCATTGGAATATTTATTTAATTTACATTTAGTGCAGTTAGTAATGAGGTAGGATTTATGTCTGCCATTTTGCACAAAGGACTCTATTTAGAGTAGGTATGCTAGTGATGAATTATCTTAGTATATGTTTATCTGGGAATGTTTTAATTTCTCCTTCATTTTGAAAGATAGTTTGCTGGATATAGAATTCTTGGTTGGCAGTCTTTTTCTTTTAGCACTTAGAATGTCTGCCATTCCCACTGCTTTCTGAACTTCATTGTTTCTGGTGAGAAACTGTCTGTTAATGTTATTGAAGATCTCTTGTATGCAGAGTCATTGTTCTCTTGCTTCTTTCAAAATTTATTGTCTTTTGACAATTTTTCTATTATGTGTCAAAGTGTGGATCTCATTGAGTTTATCCTAAGAGTTCATTGAGCTTCTTGAATATGCAGACTAATGTTTTGCATCATTTTTTGGCTATTATTTCTTTAAATATTCTTTCTGCCTATTTAACCTCTCCTCTCTTTTTGAGGCTTCATTATGCTTGTGTTGGTTCACACAATGATTTTTGCAGTTGTCTGAAATTCAATTCATTTTCTTCATTCTTTTTGATTTTGATTCCTCAGGATGAATCATCTCAATTGGACTTTCTTCACATTACCTAATTTTTTTGCTTGTTGAAATCTGTCGTTGAGTCCATTTAGTGAATTTTTCGGTGCAGTAATTTTACTTTGCAAGTCCAGAATTTTATGTTTTTTATAATTTCTCTTTATTGATTTTCTCTCTTTGGTAAGACATCATTTCATACTTTTATTCTTCAGATATAATTCCTTTTAGTTCTTTGAGCATAGTTATAATAGCTAATTTGAAATCTTTGTCAGCTTTCTCAGATAATGTTTCTATTGAATGTATTTTTCTCTATACAGGACACACTTTTCAGTTTCTTTGCATATCTCATAATTTTCTATTGAACACAGGACATTTTAATGATATGATACAACAACTCTATCAATCAGATTCTCATTCCCTTGGGATTTTTAAAATGATTTTCCTAGACTAATTCTGTCAAGTATGTATTATTTGCCATATGAACTCTTTGCTCAGGTAGCTTCGTAGCCAGCTAATGATTGAACAGAGTTTTCCTCAAATATTTTGAATGAATAAGTCTTCTTCCTTTTGCTGAATGACTCAATGTGTGTTGCAGGCCAGCCTACACCAGATCCATAAACGCTGATTTGTGGGGAACTAGGCCATACCCATTCCTCGGCACAGTCAGATATGGAAGGGACGCCGCTGCACAGCGGCAGGCAACCAGTGGAAGTTCTTACAAATCTGGCTTGTGGCTTGCATGGTGTAGATGTGGCAATGCTCATTTGACCTCTGAAAACAAAGGCTTCTAACTGCTAGCCTGTTCCCCCACATGAAAGAGTTAAGGAGAGGAATTAAGCCATTTAGCAAACCAGCAACCTGAACACTAAAAGCAGAAGCAACTGCTAATTGCTAGAGAAGCCATTTACTAAGAAATGTCTTATACAGTCTTTCCAAAGCCAGAAATTTACTACTGAGCAGGAATGCTTTTATTACTAGGACTAGATAAATAGGAAAGTTAGGAAGCTTTTAGCTGAAAATAGTAGATTTTAGTAAAAGGTTAAACAAAACAATAGATTCACATCTCAGAAAAATGTAAATAAAACCTTCCTGTCACCTGATAGTAGCCAAACATCTAAGCCTTAACAAATGTAGTTAATGGTGCCTTTGCCTACGTGACAGTCCTCTTGAATCTCAAAGGTACAAAGAGCAACCTCTGCATACATCTTTAACTCAGAGAGATTTAAGACTTTAAAAATATATGTTTAGCCATTAACTAGGACCTAGAGTTTTGTAGTTTAATATTGTTTCCTGGCTAATAGATATATTAGCAAACTTCCTTATCATAGCATCCATTTGTTTAAGCCTAGGTGAAAATTAAAGTACTCTTGTATGTCAACCTTTTAGAGCTGTTAATGATTTGTAGTTTTCTCTACTGATTGTAAAAAGAAACCTTTTAAAAATAAAGGAAATTTTGCTGTAGTAGTTCAGTCAGTGGGACAGAGAAAAGACTCCTGACTGGGCCCCAGCATTCTGAAAAAGGGTGTTGAACTCGTTCATTTCAATATCGCCTTACCGTCCCTCCTCGGATCTCTGGGATAGTGCAGAAAGCTGGACTTCTGCAAATGTGCATACTGGAATACAGTTCCAAGGATTTTCCAGGAACTTTACACTTCTTGTTGGGTTTTACTTCATGTTTGGGCAAAGCCTCAAGGTCAGCCAACAGTGAGACATTAGGGCCTTCTCAGGTCTTTCCTGGGCATGAAAACAGCATATGTGTGGCCTTATAGATTGCCAGGACTATGTCAGATCTTTTCAAATCTCCCCATGGACATCTTATTCTAGAGATTTTCCCTTAATTTTTTTTCATCAGCCTCTTGTTAGCTCTACTATTAACAACACCTCTGGCAGCTTCAATGTTAAGCAACTGCCGCTGATTGGTTTTGATAAATGCCCGTAGAGAGGGCTTGTCCCAGAGATTGAGTTCTGATTCAGGTCAACTAAAGACAGTCTCTGAGAATGGCACTTTACTGTCAGACAAGTCAAATAGTGACAATTCTCTGAGATTGGGGCTTTTGTGGGAGCTCGAAACCCATTGTCCCCCTTCTAGGAGCTGCTAGTTTGTTGGTTTTCATAGCTACTATAGTTGTGAAGCTGTTGGTTTTTAACAATACTTTTAATCTGGATAAAGGGAAATTGGATTAGGGAAAGTTAAAAAACCCCAAAGTTCATTGTTCTTACTGATATTCAACCATTTTTCTTCACAAAACACTGCTGCTCAGATTATTGAAAGCCTCTTTTTAATTTCAAGGATCTGAAAATTTATATTTCTGAGAGTTTTTCTATAGTTTTCATTGCCTTTATGGAGGAGCTGATTTTCAGAGGTTCTTTTTTTTGCCTCTTATTTTTTAATTATTTACAAATTATTTTTATTTTTAATTACAGTTGACATATATTATTATACTAGTTTCAGGTGCACACCCAGTGGTTAGATATTACATAACTTAATAAGTGGTCATTCTGATAAATCTCACACCCATTTGACACCACACACAGTTGTTAGAATATCATTGACTATATTCTCTATGCTGCACTTTACATCCCCATGACTGTTCCGTAACAACAAATCTGTACTTCTTAATCCCTTCACTGTTTTCACCTTCCCCCCAAAACTCCTCATATCTGGCAAACATCAAAATGTTCTATCTATGATTCTGTTTTGTTTGTTCATTTATTTTTTTAGATTAAATTGTTGATACATATGTATGTATTGCCATTTTATTGTTCATATTTCTTATCTTCTTCCTAAAGAAGACCCTTTAACATTTCATATATACTGGTTTGGTGGTGATGAACTCACTTAGCTTTTTCTTGTCTGGGAAGTTCTTTATCTGTCCTTCTATTCTAAATGATAGCTCTGCTGGGTAGAATAATCTTGGTTGTAGGTCCATGCTTTTTATCACTTTGAATATTTCTTGCCAATCCCCTCTGGCCTACAAAGTTTCCTTTGAGAAATCAGCTGACAGTCTTATTGGTGCTCCTTTGTAGGCAAGTAACTGCTTTTCTCTTGTTGCTTTTAAGATTCTCTCTCTGTCTTTACCTTTAGTTATGATGTGTCTTGGTGTGGGTCTCTTTGGGTTCATCTTGTTTGGGACTCTCTGTGCTTCCTGGACTTTTATATCTTATTTCCCTTACCAAGTTAGGAAAGTTTTCTGTCATTTATTTCAAATAGGTTTTCAATTTCTTGGTTGTTCTCTTCTTTTGGCACCCCACATGATGCAAATGTTCAAGTTATCCTAGAGGCTTTTTGCACTATCCTAATTTTATTTATTTATTTATTTATTTATTTATTTATTTATTTATTTATAGAGAGAGGGTAAGGGAGGGAGAAAGAAAAGGAGATAAACATCAATGTGGTTGCCTCATGTCTGGCCCCTACTGGGGACCTGACCTGCAACCCAGGAATGTGCCCTGACTGGGAATTGAACCAGTGACCCTTTGGTTCGTAGGCCTGTGCTCAACCCACTGAGCCACACCAGCCAGGGCTATACTGTCCTCATTTTTATGGACTCTTTTTTTTCTTCTTCCTGTTCTGATTGCTTACTTATATTCCAAAGCACTGATTTGATCCACTCTACTGTTGACTTTATTTCAATTAGTTTATCCTTCATTTCTGACTTGTTCTTTTTTATGCTATTGAGGTTCTCACTAAGTGCATTGAGCATTTATATAACCAGTATTTTGGACTCTTCATCTAGTAGATTGCTTATTTCCATTTTGTTTAGTTCTTTCCTGAAGTTTTGTTCTGTTCTTTCACTTGGGCCATGTTTCTTTGTCTCCTCATTTTGGCAGCTTTCCTGTGTTTGTTTCTATGTATTAGATAGAGCTACTACGTCTTTCAGGCTTGGTAGAGTGTTCTAATGTAGTAGGTGTCCTATAGGGTCCAGTGGCACAGCCTGCTCTATCACCCAAGCTGGGTACTTGAGATGTGCCCACCATGTGGGCTGTGTACATTCTCCTATTGTAGTTGAGCCTTGATTGCTGTTGGCAAGTCAATGGGAGGGATTTACCCAGGCCAAATAGCTGCAAGGACTGGCTGTGACCACTGACCACCAACCTCTGACAACCATGGAGGATCAGTTGTGCAGGGACCCCCTCCACAGACTTACTTCAGCAGGGCTCTGGTGCCCACTGAGTCTGTCCATTGAGTATGTCACTTATGGAGGTGGTTGGGTGGTGGTGCTTCTGTGTGGTCTGCAGCTGTCCACTGGCTCTGAGGCCTCTTGAGAGGTGCAGGCCAAGGTCAGCCACCATCTGTGTTCTACCCAGGGTCACTTGGCATAAGCTACAAAGTTATCTGCAGATGGCTGCTACTTATGTTGGGCTTGGAGGTGCCCAGGTGAGGCCAAGATGTGAACCAAGGCTGGCTGCTACTGTGCCAGGCCTGGGACCACTTAGTGAGAAGTATGGGGCTCACTGAGGCCAGATGCTTCTTGTTTGAAAGAATTTAGGAAAATGTGAGGCATGAGCCAAGACAGGCCATTGGTGCCCTGACTGGTGTGGCTCAGTTGGTTAGGCATTATTCCACAAGGTGAAAGGTGACTGGTTCAATTCCTGGCCAGGGTACATGCCTAAGTTGCAGGTTTGGTTCCTGGTTGGGGTGTGTGCAAGAAGAAGCTGGTCAATGTTTCTCACTCACATCGATGTTTCTCTCCCTGTCTTTCTCCCTTCCTTCCCCTCTGTCTAAAATTAAATAAATAAAATCTTAAAAGACAAGCCATTCATATGGAAACAGCTTCGTTGGGTGGGATGGGGCCTCAGGGAATCACCAGGGCAGGGAAAAAAGTGTGAGCCAGGTTGATGGAGTCTGAGATGTGGCACCCACCTGTTGGCTCTGTGGGGAAAGGGCTTAGCAAAGGAATAATTGCCTCTACCAGTCCTGTCTGGGAGAAAGCTGCCACTCTAGCTCTTGCTCTGACACCAAACAATTCAGTTCCTCCCCATATGTCTCTGGTGCCTTTCAAGCTGCTGCTTCCACCTGGGAGCTCAGAGGGAGTCCAGGTAAGTCTGTGTGGGCCCTTTCAGAGGAACTACCTGATGCTCCAGAAGTTTTCTTCTTCCTCAGCCTCATTCTCTGCTGGTTTTTACAGCCAGAAGTTATGAGAACCTCTCTTCCTGGCACTGGAGCCGTGTGCTAGGGGGGCCTGGTGTGGGGCTGGGACCCCTCGCTCCTCAGAGGGGACCTCTGTAGCAGAAATATGCCTCTGAATTTTTATTCACTACTTGTGGATGTGGGATCAGCCCATTCAGCATCTTTGCCTCTCCTACCAGTCTCAATGTGTTTTCTTTAATTCCTTAATTGTAAGACTTCTATTCAACTTGATTTCTGGCAGTTCTGAATGATTATTGTTCTGTAGTTTAGTTGTAATTTTGATGTGATTGTGGGAAGAGAAGAGTACCATGTTTACTTATGCTGCCATCTTGACCAGAAGTCAGTTTTCAGAGGTTCTTTTTTTTTTTTTTATATAAAGATTTTATTTATTTTTAGAGGGAGGAGAAGGGAGGGAGAAAGAGCAATGTATGGTTGCCTCTTACATGGCCCTCACCGGGGACCTGGCCTGCAACCCAGGCATGTGCCCCGACTGGGAATCGAACCAGGACCCTCTGGTTCCCAGCCCACGCTCAATCCACTGAGCTACACCAGCCAGGCAGTTTTCAGAGGTTCTTAATGCCATTCTGGAAATTGGAAAACACTCCAGCTTTTTTTTGTATTAGCCTGGTATATAATTTTACATCTTTTTACTTCTTTTGGTGTCTTTATTTTAAAGGGAGTTTCTTGAATGTCTTATGTAGTTAAATATTACTTTTTAAATCCAATTTGACAATCTCTGTTTTTTTAATGGGCTCTTAAGAAGATTTAATTTTATGTTTTGCTTGCTTTCTGCTTTTGTTGATTATGTTCCAGTTAAACGTGAGATCATATGGTATTTGTCCCTCACTGCCTGGCTTACTTCACTTAGCATAATGCTCTCCAGTTCCATCCATGCTGTTGCAAAGGGTATAAGCTCCTTTTTCCTCTCTGCTGCGTAGAATTCCATTGTGTAAATGCACCATACTTTCTTGATCCACTCATTTGTAGATGGGCACTTAGGTTGTTTCCAGCACTTGGCTATTGTGAATTGTGCTGCTATGAACATTGGAGTGCATAGGTCCTTTTGAATTGGTTTTTGAGGGTTCTTAGGGTATAATCCCAGTAGTGGAATTGCTGGGTCAAAAGGCAGTTCCATTTTCACTTTTCTGAGGAAGTTCCATACTGTTTTCCACAGTGGCTGCACCAGTCTGCATTCCCACCAACAGTGTACTAGGGTTCCCTTTTCTCCACATCCCCTCCAACAGTTATCTGTTGCTTTGTTGATGATGGCCGTTCTGACTGGTGTGAGGTGGTATCTCGTTGTGGTTTTAATTTGCATCTCTCTGATGGCTAATGATGTTGAGCATCTTTTCATATGTCTCTGGGCCCTCTGTATGTCCTTTTTCGAGAACTGTCTGTTCATGTCTTTTGCCCATTTTTTAAGTGGGTTTTTTGTCTTCCTGGGGTGGAGTCATATGAGTTCTTTATATAACAAGAGACAGTGAAAGTAAGAACAGTCTGACAGTGGCCAGGGGGGAGCAGGGAGGGGACAATGGGGAGAAGGGTTTACAGGAGCCACTATGGAGGACATATGGACAGAGCCAAGGGGGAGGAGGGAGGTGGGGGAGGGAGGTGGGGTTGGAGGGAAGGGGAGAGGATGCAGATAACTGTAATTGAACAACAATAAAGTAATTATTTTAAAAAAGATTTAATTTTAAATTATTTATTGATATTGTGGATTTAAAGCTACTTACTTGCTATTTTATTTTATTTGTCCTATTTATTCATGGTTCTCTCTTCTTCTCTCCCTCTTTTGCCTTCTCTTGGATTGAGTATTGTTTGTGATTCTCTTTCATTGTCTTACTAGCTTTAGTGCTTTGGGTTTTCTGTTTTGTTTCATTTTCAGTGATTGCTTTATGATCTTTAGTATAGCCCTTTAACTTATTATGGTCTACTTTAAAGTAACATACCACTTCACAGATAATGCAAGAACCCACAGTAGTACACTTTCATTTCTCCACTTCTGATCTGTGTCCTATGACTGTCATATAATTGATTTTTGCATGCTATAAATCTGACCTCATATTTCTTATTTTAGTTTTAATAGTCAATTATCTTTTAAAGATATTTGAAAAATAATTTTAATATTCTTTTATAGCAACTCACATATTTTTCAACATTCTCTTTTTTTAAATTATTGATTTTTTTAGAGAGAAATACTGATTTGTTGTTTTACCCATTTATGCATTTTTAGTTGCTCTTTGTATGTGCCCTGACTAGGGATCAAACATGCAACCTTGTTGTATGGGGATAATGCTCTAACCAGCTGAGCTACCTGGCCAGGACCTGAGTATTTTTACTATATAAAACCATTTGTAAAATGTATGTACCCATATAGTGGGTTGGCCAAAAAGTTTGTTTTTTTTCTGTAAGATGGCTCTAGTAGTGCTTAGTTGTCTTTAACTTCATTCAAAACAATTTTGTTAAATTATACTGTGACAACTGTCACATCAGAGTGCATTTGAAAAAACTTATCAAAATTGGTGAATTTTTGTGTAGCAATTTTAATATCGAAGATGGAAGAAAATAAGCAATATTTTCAATATATTATGCTTTATTATTTCAAGAAAGATAAAAATGCAACTGAAATGCAAAAAAAAAAAAAGATTTGTGCAGTGTATAGAGAAGGTGCTGCGATGGATTGAATGTGTCAAAAGTGGTTTGTGAAGTTTCATGCCAGAGATTTCTCGCTGGACGATGCTCCATGGTTGGGTAAACCAGTTGAAGTTGATAGTGATCAAATCGAGACATTAATGGATAGCAAGCAATGTTATGCCATGCAGGAGATGGCCAACATACTCAAAATATCTAAATCAATAAAGTTATTGGTAAAAATGAAAAATGTATCTTTTATTTTATGAAAAAACCACACAGACTTTTTGGCCAAATATATATACACACACACATCTTTTGAAATAATTTTTATATATACATGCAAATATATGTATAGAAATTATTTCAAAATATACCCCAAATATTTAATAGTGGACATTTGTATCAGGGGAAGTGTAGGACACCATGTGGATGAATCAGTTGTAGAATGAAAACTTTTCACTGAATACCTTTTCACATTTTTAGTTTTTATGTTTATGAATATATTAACTAATCTAAAGTTAATTGCTTAAAATTTTTATAAAACACACTTGAACAATTCATGAGCCCATTGTGTTCGCAGCCACTGCGGCGCCACTATTGCTCTCCAACACGAGCGCCTGCTCCAGCTTGCCGCGCTCCAGTCCAAGGAAAAGGGAGGTAAGAAAAGAGGTTTCTCTACCAAGGCTCCTAAAAGCAGACTGCCTACAAAACTGAGGGGTGGTAAAGAACCAAGGAATCAACTGGATACCAGAGCTACTTAAAACAGTGCATCCTTTGCTGGAAGAGTGAAGAAACCTCATCGTTACAGGCCTAGTACCATGGCACATTGTGAAATTAGACATTATCCCAGCAAACTTCTGATTTACAAACTTCCCTTCCAAGATCCAGTGCAAGAAATTGCTCAGGACTTCAAACAGATCTGCGCTTCCAGGGTGCAGCTATTGGTGCTTTGCAGGAGGCAAGTGAGGCCTATCTGGTTGGCCTTTTTGAAGACACCAACCTGTGTGCTATCCACACCAATCATGTAACAATTATGCCAAAAGACATCCAGCTAGCATGCCACATACATGGAGAACATGCTTAAGCATACACTATGATGGGGCCTTGGCTGGTGTGGATTGAGCGTTAGCCTGTGAACTGAAGGGTCACCAGTTCAATTCCTGGTGAGGGCACATGCTTGGGTTGTGGACCAGGTTCCCAGGTGGGGGTGGTGTGTGGGACCTACCTCTCACACATCGATGTTTCTCTCCCTCCCTTCCCCTCTCTCTAAAAAATAAATTAAAAATCTTTAAAAGAGACTATGATGGGAAACATTTCACTCTTTAAAAAAAAAATTCTCTTCTTTCTGTTATTGGTAGTTGTGAATGTTAGAGTTTTTTTCATTGAAGTCAAAAGGTACCCAAGTATATGATTGCAAGTGGAAAATAAGGGATAGAAATCATATATTGGCAGTTTTTCCATTTTCATTTGTGTGTGAATTTTTTTAATATAAATGCGGGACATAAAGCATTAATGCAAGTCAAGGTGTTTCAGGGAACGAGTTTCAGCAGTTCGACTTTATAACCATATAAATAAACCTGCTAAATTTTTCTGGACAATGCCAGCATTTGGGTTTTTTAAAAACAAGTAAATTTCTTACTGATGGCCGCTAAGTGATGTTGGTAGCACTTCTACCACACGGCAGATTCCATCCACTCACTGCTTTCCTGCGTTGCCCATGTGAACGTCAGTACATGTTTGTGATGTTGTCAGTCTTCTGTGCCATTCCTGTACGTTTGCTAGTAAAATACATTAGACTATTTTTTGAAAAACTATGAACAAAATATAATGGGGAATTAGAATATATTTAGAACTGAATGACAGTAAAACCCATACATTTCGAAACCTGTAGAAAGTGCCTGAAACAGTGTCAAGAGGAACATTATTCGTTTTAAATGCATTTGCAGCAGAAAATAGATTGAGGTTAAATTGGCAAGAATCCTCTTCTAAAAATTAAAAATATAATAATAGTGCAAATTTAAGGAAACATTTTAATTGTATCTACTCCTGACTATATAATGAAGTTAATTTGAACAAAGCTACTGTTTCAATTAAAATACTGAATAAAATATTATTTTTAAAAGCTTTTAAGTGTATTGCTGGGCTGGCATATAAGAAATCTCTAAATTCCTACTTTGAATTGCAAGGGGAATTCTGGAAGTCCAATGCTTTTTCACTTTAAGGTTTTCTGACCAACCCTGAGGCCTTGGGCATTTTGATCGCTACATGGATCATAGGTCCTCCTAAGTAGAGAATGTAATAGGAGATGGCTACTGATAGGAGAACCCGAAGGACAGCACCCCCATGTAAAAATAAACATAAATCCGGTTGCAAACAAACAAACAAACCAGGCAACAAGGAAACATACCTGGCTTGACCTTAGTATTGGAGAAAATGAGGAGAAAAAGCTCCCTGGATAATTTACAACAATAAGCCATGTGTGATGGCCAGCACCTATGTTGGTTCCAGTGAACTCTGCCTGCTGGCAGTCACACTTGTGTAGGTAGTCACCACCTACATTGAATAGGGCTTACTTACATAGCTAAAAGGGTATTGTAGAAGTGACTGTGTTCTGAGGTTAGGTCACATAAGATATTGAGGCTTCTGGGTTTCTCTCTCTTGGAACACTCACGCTGGGAGAAATTAGCTGCCATGTCATGAAGCTGATTATCATCAAGCAAACTGTAAAATGGAAAAGCAAGGAACTAAGATCACTTCCTAGCAACCAGACTGGTTTGTGAGGCCTGTGTGTGAGCCACCTGGAAAGTGTGTCCTTCAGTCCCAGTGAAGTCAAGCCTTCAGGTAACTGCTGTCTCTGAAGGCTAAAAGGCTTAAGTACAACCTCAGGTGAGACCCTGAGCTAGAACCACCCAGCTAAGCTACTCCCAGATTATAAAGACCAGGTAAAGATAATAAGTGGTTATTTTTTTAAGCAGCTAAGTTATGTAGTTTATTATGCAGTAGATAATTAATATACCAGTCCTCAAAAAGGTTTTTGGTCTGAATTTCTGTTGCCTGTGTGGTCTCAAAAATTCAAGTAAAAACTTGACAAGTGTCAGAAATAAATACATATTTTCTTAGGAAGTGCTCGTTTTCAACTCAGGCTTCAAAGAGTTATGAAGATAAAATTTAAAAAATATAGTAGTTCACATTAAAAATCACAAAACACATACATGCACAAAACACCATGAGTGAGAGCCAGAGAAAAAATAGACAGCGGAAGCAGAAATACAAAGACTCCATATATTGAATTTTTATCAGTCATACAATCTAAAATGATTATGTTTAGCGTGCTTCCAGAAATAAAAGCAGGAAAAGAAAGTATGAGTAGGAAATAAGAAACTATAGTGAACAACCAAGCAGATTTTTAAAAAGTAGAACTATAAATTAAAAAATAGGATAAATAGTCAAGGGATTGATTAAATAGCAGGTTAGACAACTGAAAAGAGAACAAATGTAATGAAAAAAGATGAAAAGTATTTATCTGGAATGCTGTCCATGGATTCAAAGATGGAAAAATATGAAGGTTAAGAGAAATGGAGGACCAACAGAAAAGCTGTAACATGTATCTCAGTGGAGTTCCAGAAGGAGAAAATGGAGAGATGGCATGGAGAAATATTTAAAGATTAAAAATGACTGGGAATTTTCCAGGGTTGGTGAGAGATAGTAATCCTCAGTTCTAGAAATACCAACAAAATTCTGGAAGAATAGATAAACAGAAATTCAACAGAAACATATCAAAACCTAACCACATATTAGAAAAGAATATAATTTTAAAAAGCAGAGAATTTCAAAGAAAGTATAATAAAGATAATAGTAAAAGTAAAACCAGAAATTAATAAAAAAGAAATGACACCCTAGAGCAGTCCATAAAAACAAAGCAGGTAGCTCTGGCTGGTGTAGCTCAGTGGACTGAGCATGAGCTTGTGAACCAAAGGGTCATTAGTTTGATTCCTAGTGAGGGCACATGCCTGGGTTGCGGGCCAGGTCCCCAGTAGGGGGCGTGCCAGAGGCAAACATACATTGATGTTTCTCTCCCTCTCTTTCTCCCTCCCTCCCCCTCTGTCTATAAAAATAAGTAAAATCTTTTAAAAAATTTAAAAAAACAGCCCGGCTGGTGTAGCTCAGTGTAGCTGGTGTAGCCCGGCTGGATTGAGTGCGGGCTGGGAACCAAGGGGTCCCGGTTCGATTCCCAGCCGGGCACATGCCTGGGTTGCAGGCCAGGTCCCCAGTGAGGGCCATGTGAGAGGCAACCATACATTGCTCTTTCTCCCTTCCTTCTCCTCTCTCTAAAAATAAATAAATAAAATCTTTTAAAAAAATCATTTAAAAAATTTTAAAAAAAACAAAGCAGGTATTAAATAGACAAACTTATAACAAAATCAACAATATATAATATTTAATAAATATTAAATTTACACATGAATAATGTCAAGAATGAAAAGGGGACACTATTTTACTAGGAGTCTTTAGGATATATTTGGCTTCATCTAACAGAAGACTTGATTAACAGTTGTTTCAGCAATAAGACATTTAATTAAAACATAGAATGGACTTTAGGAAAACAAAAATGCTTTCTCCATAAGCTTGTCACTAATTATTTTTTATACAAACTTTTTTGAAGTAAAATTTTCATACACAAAATTACATAAATCAAGTGCACTGCTCAATATGCTTCCACAAAGTGAACACATCCAAGTAAGCAGCACCCAGATCGAGATACAAAACATCTCCATAAAACAGAACTTGTGGCAGTAATAATTTACAGCTTAATCCTCACTAATGCTTGTAGCTCTAGTGGGCTGGCTTGTATTTCATCCACACAAACATTTTTCTGCCCACCAGTTCCTTAGGGAACTACGTATTGAAACGTTTTCTCCTAGAGTTTAAATTCTTACCTCAGCCAAACCTGCCCATTAAATCCACTAGCTCTACCAGTTCTGCCAAGATTTTCAAGAGGCCAACACCTGTGGTCTGAGACCAGTGCCATCATTGAAGGTTGAGGCTGCAGCAGTGATGTACACCCTGAGGCCGCCCTAGGCCTCTGCAGTGACTCAGTTGAGGGGTGTATTGTATTGCTAAAGGCTACATCTTTGCTTAAGGCCCAACATGTGCAGCTTTGCTTTGTAGTACTGCGAATATCCTAACGTAAACTGTAGTCATCTGCCAAGGTCAAAATATGAAGTGGCTGAAGACTTAAAGCCTCTTGCAGAAGTTAGAAGCTCACAACACAACTGCAAAAACCCACCTGGCTTGATGCAATCTTTTAAATTGCTGAGATCAAAACATGCTAAATATATGCCAAAGTGTAAAACTCAAAGCTATACACCCTACCTCACCAAAAGCCTCGTTGTGCATATATTTTATCTTTCAGAATTTAATTCCTTATTTATTTACCAGTATTCAGAATGTAATGTTGGGGTCTTTCAGGTTTATACCTACAAATTGTAGGCCTCTTTTTAAAAACTGAATGTATTGTGGTAACATTGTTTAATAAAATTCTATAGGTTTCAGGAGTACAATTCTATAATCCATCATCTTTGTATTGAATTGTGTGTTCACCACCCCAGGTCAAGTCTCTCTCCATCACCATTTATTCCTTCTCCACCCTCTTCTACCTCCCTACCACCTCTTTCACTCTGGTAATCACCACACTGTTGTCTGTGTCTAAGACTTTTTTTTGCTGAATCCCTTGACCTTTTTCACCCAGTCCCCCAAGACCCCTACCTGCTGACAGCTGTCAGTCTGTTCTCAATATCTGAGTCTGTTTCTATTTTGTTTGTTAGTATATTTTATTAGATTCCACATATAAGTGATATCATATGGTACTTCTCTTTGCCTGGCTCATGTCACTTAGCATAGTACTCTCCAGGTCCATCCATGCTGTCCCAGAAGGTAAGTGTTCCTTCTTTTTTTATGGTCAAGTAATATTCTATTGTGTACATGTATCACAGCTTTTTTTATATACTCATCTACTGATGGGCACTTAGGCTGTTTCCAAATCTTAGCTATTGTAAATAATGCTGCAATGAACATAGGGGTGCATGTATTCTTTCAAATTAGTGTTTCAGATTTCTTCTGATATATTCCCAGAAGTGGCATTTCTGGGTCATAAGGAAGTTCCATTTTTAATTTTTTGAGGTAACCCCATACTGCTTTCCAGAGTGGCTGTACCAATCTGTATTCCTGCCAGCAGTATACAAGGGTTTGCTTTTCTCTACATCCTTTCCAACATTTGCTGTTTGTTGATTGATTGATGATAGTCATTCTGACAGGTGTGAGGTGACATCTCATTTAGTGATGTTAAGCATCATTTCATATGTCTATTGGCCATTTGTATGGGTAGGCCACTTTAATACAGAGGTGAGACCTGCCTCTGTATATCTTACAGCATGGATGATAACAATCAGATGATTCTACCCTTTTTGGTAAGTCAGTTTTCTAGATGAAAAGATTAAACTACTCATGCTCATTTTCTCAAACTCATTGCTCAGGTAATCTCCTGGGAAGCCAAGAGATAGGGAATAGAAAAAACCCAGGAAGGCTATCCTAATGAAGCTCTCCTTACATGAAGGAAACACTAAATGACGGACAAATGCCTCTCTCCCAACCCACTGGTACAAAGTATCAGAAAACAATGCATTGGAAGTTAAGATTTCATCTAAGTATGCCAACACTTTTCTGGGATAAGATATACCAGACCCAGGACAGAGGGCCAGGATTTATGCACACAACCTACCAAACAGTGAAAGCCTTGACAAGGTGCTCAGACGTCTAAAAATGAGCATACATGGAACCAAGGAAAATATACACCTCCTATGCAGTCTGATAAAAATTAAGTCTTTGTTAGTATAATAAAGATTTTGACCTGCAAATATTAAATAATTCTTTTAAAAATATTTCTTTATTCTTAGAGAGAAGGGAAGGGAGGGAGAAAGAGAGAGAGAGAGAGAGAGACATGGATGTGAGAGAGAAACATTGACTGGTTGCCTCTCACATGTATGCCCAGCTGGGGACTGGCCCGAAACCCAGGCATGTGCCCCAACTCAGAATCTAACTGGTGACCATTCGTTTTTCAGGATGATGTCCAACCAGCTGAGCCACACCAGTCAGGGCATAAATAATTCTTTAACTAATTTTTTAACTGAGATATAAGAGGTCACATCTTCTAGGAAAAAGGAGCAAAAAGTCATAAGCAGAGAACAAAGGAAATGGGAAGACAGCAGGATAAAATACAAAGACCACAAGAGAGAATTAAAGGGAGTTAGGTAAAATATGGGAGAACTTTAAGGAAAGCAAAACAGCAATAAACAACAAAAAGATGCATAGAATGGACATTATAGACAATGCAATAAATATGTAGAGAAAAATTATGAAAGAGCACCTAAAATGTGGAGGAAAAGGAGAAAAGATGAAGTAATAAAAGAAAAGATGACAGTAATAGAGGGCAGAAAAAAAGATTTAACTCAATAATTACTGCTGTTCCTAAGGGAGGAAAAATGAAAACAAAATTTAAAGTTTTTGGAGCTGGAAAAAAAAAACCGTAAGTATAAAGACTAAAGGGAATCATCATATTGAGTAAAAATTAACCAACAGACTCACATAGACATAACCTGGTAACTTTACTTAATTACAAAAATATGGAAAAATATTATAACCTAAATAAAATAAAGAACTTAGGTTTAAAGAAAAAAAAACTATGTTTGATTTTAATCTTTTCTGGAGTACTACATATAAGAAGTCAATAGAACAGCAGATACAACATTTTTAAAGAAAAATTATGTGGTGTAGCCATAAGTTGACAAAAGACAGGTACTAAAATAAACATTTTCAAAGTGCAGTCCATTGACCTCTTGAAGTCTTTGAAATCTTTTTTGGGGGGGTTTACTAGGTCAAAGCTGTTTTTATAATAACACTAAGGTATCATTTGCCTTTCACTCTGTTGATATTTGCACTGCTGATAAAAGAGCAATAGTGGGTAAGCCCCAACCAGTGTGGCTCAGTTGGCTGGGCGTTGTCCCGCAGAGCCAAAGGTCAGAGTTCAATTTCCTGTAAGGGCGAGTGCCTGGCTTGTGGGTTCAGTCCCCAGTCAAGGCAGGTACAGGAGGCAACTGATCAATGTTTCTATCTCACGTTGATATTTCTCTCTCTCTCTTTCTCTCTCCCTTCCCTTCTCTCTGAAAATAAATAAAATGTAAAAAAAATAGTGGGTAAAACTGCTGGCAGCTTAGCACAAATTAATGCCAAGGTACCAACTGTACTAGTTGTTATATTCTTCATCACCACACACTTGCAAGGGGATAAAAAAAATAGTGCCCTTGAGGAAAAAATATATATATTTAAATTTTACTAAATCCAAAGTGCAGATTTAAAAATATTATATGTGGCAAATAGGTTACCTTACAAAAGGTAACAAAAAGGGAGCCAAGAAAAAAGTGGTTGATCCGTTTTCTAAGAACAATTGGCATGATGTGAAAGCACCAGCTGTTTTCAATATAAAAAATACTGAAAAAACTCTGTTCATGAGATCTCAAGGAACCAAAATCATATCTGATGGTCTCAGGAGTCATGTTTTTGAAGTGAATCTAGCTGATCTGCAGAATGACGAAGTTGTATTTTGAAAATTCAAGCTGATTATTGAAGATGTTCAGGGCAATAACTAATTTCCACAGCAGTAAGAAATGGTAGGCCATCACCGATTGAAGTTCATGTTGTTGTCAAGACTAATGATGGTTCTTTGCTTCATCCATTTAGTTTTTACTAAAATTTGCAACAATCAGATTTGGAATATCTCCTATGCTCAGCACCAACACTTCTGCAAAATCCAGAAGAAAATGATAAAAACCGTGACTTGAAAGAAGTGGTCAATAAATTAATTCCAGATAGCACTGGAAAATACATAGAGAAGGCTTGCCAATCTATTTGCTCAATAATGTCTTTGTTAGAAAAGATAAATGTGTAAAAAGCCCACATTAAATTGGGAAAACTTATGGGGCTTCATGATAAAGGTAGCAGTTCTGAAAAAGCTACTGGAAATGAGACAAGTGTTAAAAGTTTAATGAGCTGATGGATATGAATCCCCAGTCCAAGAATTATTGTTTAAAAGTCAGACTTTTAATGGTGACAGATTTTTTAAAAATTCTATTTGTGATTAAAAAAAGCAACAACAACAAAAACAACAACGAAACTAAAATGTATCTCTGCTGTGTATCCTGGGTGTCTCAAGGAAAAGCATTTATGTGATTGAGTTACAAGATGAACTAGTTTCTTTTTTCATGAAATTATTTTTACCTGAAAGAACTACTGACAAACAAACCATTGTTGTTGAGATTTGGGCACTGGAAAAATTTTCTTCAAAATGAACAAAGTGAGACTATCACTTCAAAGAAAACAACTGATAGTATTTGTTCCCAATTTTAAAAACTTGAGATTCCAAGGGAAAATTAAAATATTAGATAAATTGCATCTGCCACCCGGAGCTCAGATCCCTATACTTAAAGTTTTCTGATGAGACCAGCAGTAAAGCAAATGAAAGTACTTTTACATACTGTTTAATGAAGTATATTGATATTTGGAAGATATGTATGTCTCGGTGAACCAATAATTTCAAATGACCAAATGCACATTGATGCAAATACTATACACAGATAAAAATTTCAATCAAAGTGAAAGATAGATCAGTGGAGTCTAATTTAACAGAGTTAAGAACAGTTTGTTGATATGGTTTTAGATTCTACATTGCAACTAACCTTTAGGAAACTCCTATTTGTTGAATTTTGGTATAGTGACAAAGAAGAATATATAGAATCATCTAAAAAGATTATTATAAAATACTTCTCTCTTTTCCAATCTGAGAAGCCATATTTTCTTCATATGTTTCAGCGAAGACAATATATTGTAGTAGATTGTTTCAGAAGGCTCTCTGCTTCTCACATGCTGCATCTTCCATGGCAGTGCCAGCCTCAACCATGAGACACAGTGGTGAAGGTCAGAGTGGATTGGGCTATATTGGGTATGTCGTCACCAAGGTTGTTTTTAACTCTGGCAAAACATTATAGTTGCCTTCAATGATCCCTTCACTGACCTCAATTACATGGTCTACATGTTCCAGAATGATTCTACCCATGGCAAGTTCAAAGGCACTGCACAGTCAAGGCTGATAATGGGAAGCTTGTCATCAATGGAAAGTCCATCTCCATCTTCCAGGAGCAAGATCTTGCCAACATCAAGTTGGGTGATGCTGGTGCTGAATATGTTGTAGAGTCCAGTGGTGTCTTAACTACCTTGGAGAAGACTGGGGCTCACTTGAAGGGTGGAGCCAAGCGGGTCATCATCTCTGCCCTCGTATTTGTGATCAATCAT
Source organism: Micronycteris hirsuta (assembly GCA_004026765.1). Lineage (NCBI taxonomy): Eukaryota > Metazoa > Chordata > Mammalia > Chiroptera > Phyllostomidae > Micronycteris > Micronycteris hirsuta. The sequence continues at coordinate 30,238 of PVJI01009507.1, forward strand.
GAGAAGTATGACAACTCCCTCAAGATTGTCAGCAATGTCTCCTGCACCACCAACTGGTTGGCCCCCTGACCAAGGTCATCCATGACAAGTTTGGCATCATGGAGGGACTCATGACCACTGTTTATGGCATCACTTATACCCAGAAAACCATGGATGGCCCCTCTGGGAAGCTGTGGAGTGATGGCCAAGGGGCTGTCCAGAACACCATCCCTTCTTCTACTGGTGCTGCCAAGGCTGTGGGCAAGTTCACCCCTGAGCTGAATGGGAGGCTCACTGGCATGGCCTTCAGTGTCCCCAACCCCAATGTGTCAGCTATGGGTCTGGCCTGTTGCCTTGTACTTGATGCCAAATACAATGACATCAAGAAGGTCATACCCTGGAAGTTTGTTGAGTTGGCTGGAGCATTGCCTCATGCATCAAAATGTTGTGGGTTTGATCCCCAGTCAGGGCGTATACAGAAGGCAACCAATCAATGTTTCTATCTCACATTGATGTTTCTCTCTCTCCTGCTTTCTCTGAAATCGAAAAAATATATCCTCAGGTGAGTATTAAAAAAAAAAGAAAGGGTGAGGCAGCATCGGAGGGCCCCCTCATGGGCACCCTGGGCTATACTGAGAACCAGGTTGTCTCCTGTCACTTTAACAGTGACACCCGCTCCTCTACCTTCAGTGCTGAGGCTTCAATGACCTTCAATGACCACTCTTTTCAATGACCACTCTTTTCAGCTCATTTTCTGGTGTGACTATAAATTTGGTTGCAGCAGCAGGGTGGTGGGTGGTAAACTTTATGGTCCACATGGCCGCCAAGGAGTAAGAACTCCCTTGACCACCAGTTTCAGTGAGAGGAAGAGAGGCCCTCAGCTGCTGAGGAGTCCTTGGCCCGGGCTGATCCCCCAACACACTGAGAATCTCCTGGGCTCCACAGTTTTCATGCCAGATCCCCTGAAGAAAGGGATGGGCTTAGGGAACCCTACCTTGTCATGCACCATTAATAAAGTTCACTGTACCCAGCCAAAAAAAACAAAAAAGAAAAAATGTATATGCTATTGTCTATTAATACAGGCATTAAATAGAGAAGCAAAACAGTGTTTTATATACAACCAAAAGAATGTTCCTGGGTGAAGAAAACAGGAAAGAATTCTCAGATTTGTAAGGGCTCCATTAGTCAAAAACCTACTTGCCCTTTTTAAAAGAAATTATTTGAAGATTTACTGAAGATATGAATTATGATGTAAAAAATAATATAAGTGGAACAATTTCAAAATGGAGTCATAGCTGCCATCCAGAGGAACTCTGTTGATCACCTAATGTTAAAATTGGGAAAGAAAAACTTTGGATTGGGTCTAAAGCAGCATTGTATTCTAAATAACTGTTTGAAAAGTTAGAAAGAAAGCAGATGACGATTAAACTGAAAATTAAAGACATTCTTTAAAATTAGCATCACTCTGTTAGGTGATCAGCACCTACAGAAATGTCTTCCTTTTCTTCATGCGATTGTTCCCCTTTGCATTCTCATGAATACTCCTTGACTTCACCTCCTAATCAGAACACTATTTGGATTTCTGCCTAAATAGCTATGTTTTTAGATATCAAATAAATGCTTGTTGCCTCTCAATTTGGCCTTTTATTTTCTGGTGTCAGAAGTGGGATCTAAAGTAACCTTACCTTTGTGTACCGGTGTTCAGTGAAGCTGGTGTGGTACCTACAGAGATTCTTCTGTGCTCACCATTTCCATGGACCACCACCTCCCTGACCTGAAGCCGTCTTGGGTTTAGACCGTACTCCTTTCAAAATTCGTGCCTGTATTTGAGATAAGTAGGGATTTTCCCTGGGAGCGGGGTAGGGAGGCAATTGCTGTGGCGACGATAGTCCCAGTTCCAGCATGTGGCTCTGCCACATGAGAAATTTCTCATGCTGGATGGTGTTCCAGCATGAGAAATTTTTCCCTCAGGAGTAAACCTCCTTCATTTGTGGAAGGTTTCCTGGGAGCTAAACAAGAAGGAGAAACTTTTTCTCTCAGAAAGAGATATTCTTTACTTATGGAAGGTTTCCTGGGAGGTGAGCAACTCAGAGCTTGCTACTGCATGAGAAAGAATTTATTTTTTTTCTCAGGAGGGGCTTTTTGGGCTCATTAGAAATGTCCTGGGGGTTGAGCAGCTCTCAATGATTTTTCCCTGGTGGGTGAGTACTCATTTTTTTTGTTGGTTTTTTCCCTTTTCCTTGTCTCCTTCTGTGTACTGTTGTCATCAGATATAGATTTTGTAGGGGAAGACATAGACATAAATCCTATAAACCTGTTGTCCATGCTGGCCCCCTTAAATAGACAAGCTTGAGGATCCCTTAATACTAGCTTCTGTTTAGACAACTTTGCTGTGGGTCCTCATATAAAAACCAGATGAGGTTTTCCTTCTGTCTTATTCTATGTCCTGAAAGCTTGGCTTTGTGACCAGCAAAATATTTTCTCTGGTCTCCATCATCTGGAAGGGGCACTTACTGGGGTGTATCTGGTGGGCAGTCAAATAGAGTGGAATTTTGGCAACTGTATCTAGTAGGACAGAAGCACAGGAATTGATGACTGGTTAGCTACAGCTAGTCAACTGGCATCTTTTGGCCTTTCTGTCTGACTGTGCCACTTCTCAGCTGAATCTGTCATGAGGGGTCCCAGTCCATAAGAGCCTTTGTTGTCTCAACCATCATTGTCTCACTGTAGCAAAAAAGAGTTGTACTGTCTTAGACTATTTCAGCAATGAGTTTTCTGGATTTTGTTCTTAGTCTTTGGTTAAGCCATAAGAGACTTATTGGTTTTAGCTGCTGTTGAGATTAATAGATTCTACTGTCAATGGCCATACAACAGATCCTTTGAAGTGGAAAAACTTCTAAATTGGATTTTTTGTTTGTTTGTTTGTTTGTTTGTTTTAGGGAGCTCTCATCATAATGTTAGTGTAGGCAACTAGGAGTTATCAAGAGAAGGAAGCTAGACTGGCTGGGCTTGATTGAGTCTGGAAGTTATAATTAATCAAACTTAGGTCTTCAAGTTACATCTTCAGACACCCCAGGGAATAGCTGCATCCCCACCAAGAAGATTAACATCCATCTACCCCCACTCTGTGTAGGGAGGAAGAACTGGCTTTCCAATCTCCCCAGGACCACTGGTCCATTCCCCACAGATTACTGGTGGGGAGGAAAAACCAGTAAGGGGGAAATTCCTCTGCTGGACACACGCACAGTAAGAGCCAAAATGGCACAGGGGGAGGTCCTTCTGTAGTAGGAGCCAAGATGGTAACCATAAAGGGGAGGTGTCTAATCTGGGAAAAGAATTGGATTAGATAAGGGACATGAAACCGTGAAAGGTCTAGGAAAGGGATTGGATGGGGGAGGACCCAAAACAAGCCCACAAAGGGTTAGAAAAGAGATAGGTTTAAAAAGAGAGCCTCTCTCTCCCAAGCCTGAGGTAATGTAATCAAAGTTTAGCAAAGGTCCATCTCAGTAACTTGCGTTTCATTTGTTCGCTTGCCTATTCACTGATGTGTTCTCTCACTCCATTCTCTCTGTAAGGTGTTTTAGTTGGGAAAAGCCAGAAGTCGAAGGGAGCCAAATGTGGGCTGCAGGGGGTCTGAGTCACCTGGGTGATTTGATGTTTTGCCAAAAAAAACTCTGCATGAGATGTGATGCATGAGCATTGTCCTGCTCATTGCATCAGGACATTGTCTTGATGAAGCTGCCAATCACCAGTTGCCCATAGCTGTGGCCTTCTGAATCATGCGGATAGTTTCCACAGAGGAATATTCAAGCGTAATGCAAAATTTGATGCAGATTCGTTTTTCTACTCACTCAGTCATTTTGAATGTGACAACCACACAGTACACTTGCTCACTCAATGGTGTCTACCGCCCCCACTGACTAGGATAGTGTAGTCATCATTGTTCACGCATGCGCATTCCAGTCCACTCTCCTTGGCTGCCAGGTTACACTGATGTCAGGCAAATCGTTCTTATTATATTAAGAATGGCAGAACTTTTTCCAGACAGACCTTGTAGATTCTATATTGTAATGTCCTATACAAAAAGAAAAAAAATTAACTAAATTTTAAATTCGATTGTTTTAAAGTGTACGTACCTTTAGTGATGTTTACATTTTGAAAAAAATTTATGATTCATTTTAAAAAGTAATAACTTACAGTGATGGCCAAATTGGTCTAACATCTCATGACGTTTTTGTGGGCGACCTAAATGTAATTACTGAGAACAAGTGAAATAGATGTACGTGGAATAAAAAGATTTTTAGGTGAACCTTTTTAGCAGTAATTATATGTGCTATGGTATATGTACTTATAATAGTTCCCTAAAATCTTTGGTAACTGGAAACTTTAAAGTTTTTCTAGCTAATTCAAATGGTGGAAATTTACTGAATATTTAGATAATTTCCAAGTAAAATAAAACACTAGAACATAAATTGCTAAATAAGGCTAAGTTTACCTACTTTTGGTTTCTTATTACAGAGAAACTAAAGGATAAGTTTTAAAAAGTGTTTGTATTTTATTGAGGGAGCATATGTTTCTGAAAGTTATAAAATATATTTGGTAAAATATCCCTTTGTAGAATTATTTATCTTTTTACCCCTACACAATCCCTCCAGAAATTCTCAGTTAATATTTTTATTTTCCTGGCTGTGTAATTACTTACATAAGTTTATTAAGAATCTGTTCTCCTTGTAAGAAGACAGAATTGGAAATATTGGTTATGTTACCAAGGCTTTGACCAGAATTTCACATTTGAGAAAGACATGCATATTCTCAGATAGAACCAGACAGCTCTAAGGAACAAAGATCGACTTATGGAAGCCTCCCTGGGAAAAGCAACCTTGTGCTTCACTTACAAGGTTGCCAGCAGCCTTATGTTGAACTGTACATTTTGTTTTCTCTGCTTTTAATATCCAATTACTTAGTGGAGACAAAGTAATTAAAGACCACAATTTACAATGAAGCGATTGTGTATACTGGAAAAGATAACTTCAGAAGGACTTTTTATAACCAAGGTGGAAAGGACCATACCAGGTAGTACTGTCAACTAAACTGTATGTGGCAACAGAGGATCTGAAAAGAAAAATCACTAGGAAGTGAAGCAGATGGCATCTCTTGTAGATAGCTAACCCAAGATTTCAGACCAGGCTCAAATAATCTATACCTTCATTTTTCCTTTTTCCTTACTTTAGTTCCTTCCTATCTCACAAATAATGTGATAGGCCAAGTAGTCACTATAATATTGTTTTCTTTTTCCCCTTAAATTTATGGAAAGGTAACTCAGTACTGGACATCATTTTTAAACCTGCTTCAGAAGTCAAAATATGCAACTGGTTGCACACATAGCTAAGGTGTTCAATACCTGGCAGTGTCAACTCCAGTGAAGGCACCAGATTTGGAAGAATATTTTTCTTTGGTCAGGCATAGCAATGAATGAATACAAAATTGGAAATATAAAAAACCTTAGGGGAAATTGCTGGAGCTACTACCAAAACAATAGACAACCAGGAAAAATATCTACATTCCCTTGCACGACTTATGTTAGCTGATAGAATTGCTCTTGACCGTATCTCAGCTGAAAGGTGGGTTCACTGTTGTTCATGCCTCTTGTTGCACTGGGATAAAACACCTCTAGTAAAGTGGAGACAAAACTAGATAAAATCGGCACAAGCCAAGTAGTAAATACAGTAGCCACTGACAACTCGTGGTTCTTTGATATCTTCAGCTGGCTGCCCTCAGCTATTGCTTCCTTGTTCAGATTTATTCTCCAAATTGAACTGAATATTTTGTCATAAAATTTTCTGTTGCTATAAAATGTTTTCTTGCATAGCTTGATATTTTAAAGACCCTATTTGAACAATGATTGCTCAACATTTTGAGATGATTACTAAAGCCTATTAGACTTAATATGATAAAACTCAAGAAACTACAGAAGATGTCTGCCCTTAAAGAAATGTGATGGCAAAGCCTGCCTGTGTGCTGGCACTCTTGTGGCTCAAGTGTGCCCTAAGTCTCGAAAGGGAAAAAAACAAACAAAAAAACCCACTTTCATGCCATCATGGAAATATGGCACACAAGAAATGAGCCTTCTTGGTGATGAGGGACCAATGATGTTTTTAATAACTGACTAGTGTTGCTTTCCAATGATTCATCAGTGATGCTTTCAAGGAAAAATCTTGATCAAAAGCGGAAATGTAAAAAGTAATATAAATGGAACTACTTCAAGATGGAATTGAAGCTGCCATTCCCGAGGAACTGCCTTACTCATCTTATTCCTCAAATCTTTGGAATGTTAAAAACTAAGAAAAAGAACCATTGAACTGGGTTTAAAGCAGCATCATATGTCAAATAACTGTTTGCAAAGATAACAAGAAAACAGACATATAACTTCCAAACTGTAAATTAAAAACATTCTTTAGAATTAGAATTACTGTTAACTTATCTGCACCTATAGAAATTCCTCCTTCTATTCATGTGATTGTTCTTTGTTTTCTCATAAATAGCTCTTGACTTTACCTCCTGACTGGAAAACTATTTGGATTTCTGCCTGAATCAGTACTTCCCAAATAGCTATTCTTTAGGATCTCAAATAAGTGCTTCTTGCCTGTCACTTTGGCCTTTCATTTTTAGGTTAACAATGACTACAAGAATGGAGAAATTCAGTAACTAAAGGATTGTTTTGCAATTTATAAATTGCCTCCAAATTCCCTGTAGTATATTTGGAAAAGGAGGAGTTCCTCAAGATGGGAAGGGATTTTGGACAGACGAAAACTAGGAATCAACACATCACCCTGTCAAGTCCCTCTGTTTAGAATGTGCTCATCTGTATGTTATTTATATTTCAAGATAAAGTTCAGATCCCACATAGAATCATAGAATTTCAGTACTGGAAAGGAGCAGGAAGAGGGGAGATAATTTATATTGAGATCTATTATTATGTACCTGTTTGGGTGTTTGAAATTCATTCACATTTAAATCTTACAGAAAACCAGAAAAATTGATTTGTTATTGCCATTTTATAGACAGGGAAATTAAAGTTCAGAGAGGTTAACAACTTAACCTTTGTCATCATACTAGCTAGAGTTAGAATGAAGACTCAAACCCAAATCTTTTCCACTTTGAAGTCCATGCACTTTGCATTTCACTATGTTACCTTAAAGTATACCCAATCTTAGCCCTGCTCAATCTGATGCTTAAATACTCATTAAGACACCACCATGAGCCCTGGCCGATGCGGGTGGGGCACTCAGTTGCTTGGAGTGTCATCCCATGTACCAAAAGATTGTGGGTTTGGCCCTGGCTGGTGTAGCTCAGTGGATTGAACGCGGGCTGGGAACCAGAGGGTCCCGGTTCAATTCCCCGTCAGGGCACATGCCTGGGTTGCAGGCCAGGTCCCCAGTGAGGGCCATGTGAGAGGCAACCATACATTGCTGTTTCTCTCCCTCTCTGTCTCCCTCCCTTCCCCTCTCTCTAAAATAAATAAATAAAATCTTTAAAAAAAAAAAAAAGATTGTGGGTTTGATCCTTGGTCAGAGCACATACCTAGGTTGCAGGCTTGAGTAAAGTTAAGATGAGAATTGTGGACAGTTTTTAGAAGTTGGAAAAGACAAAGAATTACTCCATAAAGCCTCCAGAAAGAAAGATATCTTTGTTGACACCTTGATTTTATCCCAGTGACACCTGTATTTGACTTCTAACCTACAAACCCATAAAGAAATGCAGACGAGGACTTCTGGCCAAGATGGAGGTGGAGGTAGACACACTGCACCTCCTCGCACAACCAAAAGAGGGAAAACAACAATTTAAAAACAAAAAACAACCAGAACTGACAGAAAATCGAACTGTATGGGAGTCTGACAACCAAGGAGTTAAAGAAGACTTGGTCATCCAGACGAGTAAGCGGGGTAGAGCCCGGCGGAGAGTGTGCAGCAAGATGATTGTTTGTTGAGTGGTACTGGCAATACTGCAGCTGCTGGGAGAGACCCACAGCCGGCAGACCCGATCCCAGCGGGGCCGAGATTGGTGGAGCGGGTGGTCCCTCATTCACACGCAGGTAAACTGGAAGAAAAAGCTGGAGAGTGAAACAGACTACACAGCCCAGGGCTCCATTGAGGGGAAATAAAACCTCAAACCACCGATTGAAAACATGTGTAGGGGTTGAGGCGCCAGTGGGAGGAACTCCCAGCCTCATAGGGGAGTTAGTTGGAGAGACCCATAGGGTCTTAGAATGTACACAATCCCACCCGCCTGGGAATCAGCACAGACAGACTCACTTTGCTTGTGGGTAGTGGGGACAGTGACTGAAAGCCGGCAGAGAGCAGAGCAAGCACTATTGTTCCCTCTCAGAACCCTTCCCCCCAAGCAGCATCACAGCACAGCAATGTGGGTTACCCCACCCTGGTAAACACCTAAGGCTCCGCCCCTTATATGTAACAGGTGCACCGAGAGAAAAAAAAATGGCCCAAATGAAAGAACAGATCAAAACTCCAGAAAAAATACAACTAAGCTACGAAGAGATAGCCAACCTATCAGATGCATAGTTCAAAATACTGGTAATCAGGATGCTCACAGGATTGATTGAATTTGATTGCAAATTAGGTGAAAAAATTAAGATTATGCTAAGAGAAATAAGTGGAAATGTACAGGGAACCAATAGGGATGGGAAGGAAACTGGCACTCAAACCAACAGTGTGGACCAGAAGGAAGAAAAAAACATTCAACCAGAAAAGAATGAAGAAACAAGAATTCCCCCAGCTGGTGTAGCTCAGTGGATTGAGCATGGACTGGGAACCAAAGGATTACCAGTTCGATTCCCAGTCAGGGCACATGCCTGGGTTGTGGGCCAGGTCCTCAGTGGGGGCCACATGAGAGGCAACTACACATTGATTTTTCTCTCTCTCTTTCTCCCTTCCTTCCCCTTTGTCTAAAAATAAATAAATAAAAATCTAAAAAAAGAGAAACAAGAATTCAAAAAAATGAGGAGAGGCTTAGGAACCTCCAGGACATCTTTAAACATTCTAACATCCGAATTATTTGGGTACCAGAAGGAGAAGAGGAAGAGCAAGAAATTGAAAACTTATTTGAAAAAAATAATGAAGGAGAACTTCCCCAATCTGGTGAAGGAAATAAATTTCCAGGAAGCCCAGAAAGCTCAGAGAGTCCCAAAGAAGCTAGACACAAAGAGGAACACACCAAGGCACATCATCATTACATTACCCAGGATTAAAAATAAGGAGAGAATCTTAGAAGCAGCAAGAGAAAAGGGGACAGCTACATACAAAGGAATTCCCATAAAACTGTCAGCTGATTTCTCAAAAGAGACCTTGCAGGCAAGAAGGGGCTGGAGAAAAGTATTCCAAGTCATGAAAGGCAAGGACCTACATCCAAGAATACTCTATCCAGCAAAACTTTCATTTAGAATGGAAGGGCAGATAAAGTGCTTCTCAGATAAGGTCAAGTTCAAGGAGTTCATCATCACCCAGCCTTTATTATATGAAATGTTAAAAGGATTTATATAAGGCATGGAGAGTTATCAACAGGGGGAGAAAGGGGGAAAAGGTACAGAGAATAAGTAGCATAAATGGTAGGTAGAAAACAGTCAGGGGGAGGTTAAGAATAGTATAGGAAATGTAGAAGCCAAAGAACTTATGTGTATGACCTATGGACAAAAACTGGGACCTATGGCTGGGAATGGGGAGGGGGAGGTGCAGGGTGGAGGGGAATAAAGGGGGAAAATGGGACAACTGTAATAGCATAATCAACAAAATATATTAAAAAAAAAAAGAAATGCAGACGACAGGAGAGAAACCAAGGTAGACCAGACTGCACAGTGACTAGAAGAGGTCCAGTTCAAGTTCTATCTACATCATGCTCTGTTCATCTGAAGTGCAATCTGGAGATTCGTTAAATTCTGGAAGAGGACGGTGACATGGTGAAAACTGTGTGAGAAGAAAATTATGCTTCTATCACCACACATAGTGGTTCAGGATATGGACACCTCTGGAGCTGAGTGAAGATGTGCAGCACATATGAAGCCACTCCAGCCTCCCTCTCCCATTGCAGACATTAACAACTTTTTTTTTAAAGATTTTATTTTTATTTATTTTTAGAGAGAGGGGAAGGGAGGGAGAGAGGGAGAGAAACAGCAATGTATGGTTGCCTCTCACATGGCCCTCATGGGGACCTGGCCCACAACCCAGGCATGTGCCCTGACTGGGAATTGAACCGGGACCCTCTGGTTCCCAGCCTGCGCTCAATCCACTGAGCTACACCAGCCAGGGCTTACACAGCATTCTTGAACTTACTATTTGTTGATCAGAGCTGGCAAAAGAAATTAAACTTATTGCCACTTTAGACATTTGTGCTAAAGTACATAACAGTTGTTAATGAGGCATCATTGGATGAATATATTTTGCAGTTCTTAGAGTAATTGATAATTTGGAACTTATTCAGTAGCAAGATCTCCATCAGGACCTTAGCAGAGTTTATCACCAGAAATGATTTTGAAGGGCATTTCTGATATGACATTGCTGTCACGAAATATTTTACAACTTTGTAAACTTAGAGGATTTTATTAAATCCTGTAGTTTTTGTTTTTCATAATTTATTTTTTCAGTCATTAAAACATTCATTTGTTTAAAAAATACACACAAACAAACATCACCATGAATGGTTATCAGCCCAACCCTGTCTAGGGACAAAGAATTCCACATATTTCAATGCAGTCCATTGTTCTACTGGCTGCATTAAGAAGTTTCTCTCAATATTAAGCTGACATAGTTCTTCTGAAACCCTTACCCATAAATCCTAATACCCTTAAATCCTAATACCATTGGACTTATGCATAATGAGCTACTGGGAGAGACTATCAGTGGATATCTATTCTCTTTTCTTCTTACATGAAAATAGAATTTCTACTCCAACACAAAAGCAGATGTACCATGAAGGGTAATCAAAAGATGCTGGGAAACCTCAAAGCACAGTGTCTCCTGCTGATGGCTTAACCATTCAACTCATGGCATTCTTCTGGCCATGGAGACTGCTTTGCAGTTAGCAGGCATCTTACCCACTTCAGACCAATGTGATGTTGGGTAGGTTTCTTGGGGTTGTTGTAAAAGGAGATGGGATGGAAGAGTTCTCATTCTTAAGGTTTACTGGAAGCCAGCCTCCCTCTTTCTGGGCAATTTGATTTAAGGACATGAGGCCTCAAATTACTGCAGCAATTTGGCCATCATGAGAAAAGCTATGCTCTAGATGAAGTTAGCACAGCAAGGTGCAGAGTGGAAATATGGGAAGACAGTGAAAAACTGAATTTGAGTAGTCCTAAAGTCTGTGTGTTATACCTCTAGATCTTTAATTATGTGAGTCATTGATCAGTTAAGCCAAGTTTCAGGGTTTTTTCATTTGTTTGCCTAAAAAACATATCTGATGAAGGAAATGTATCCATAATATATAAACAACTCCCTAAATTCAGTAATAAAACAAACAAATTTCAAAAACAGGCTGAAGTTCCAGCCAAGGTAGAGGCATAGGTAGATACACTTTGCCTCCTTGTATGAAAAGAAGGACAACAAATTTAAAAACAAAAAATAACAAGAACTTTCAGAAAATCAAACCATATGGAAGTCCGACAACTAAGGAGTGAAATAAGAAACATTCATTCAGCCCTGGCTAGTGTGGCTCAGTGGATTGAGTGCTAGTCTATGAACCAAATGGTCGACCGTTCAATTCCCAGTTAAGGCACATGCCTCGGTTGAAGGCCAGGTCCCCAGTAGGGGGCGGATGACAGGCAACCACGCACTGATGTTCCTCTCCCTCTTTTCCTCCCTCCCTTCCCCTTTGTCTAAAATAACATAAGTAAAATCTTAAAAAAAAAATTCATTCACTGGTAGGAGGTGCAGAGACAGGCAGCCAGTGGATGGCAAAGCGGTGGCTGGCAGACTAGACAGTCACACATTTGCATATGGATAAGCCAGGAGGAACAACTGGGAAGTGAGAGCAACTCAGGGTTCTAGGGAAAATAAAACCTCAAAACCTCTGGCCACAAAAAAAACCTGTGGTGATTGCAGTGGCGGGAGAAACTCCTAGCCTCACATTGGAGAGACCCACAGAGCCCACCTGCTGAGCAAGCGGCACTGTTCTCTCTCGGACCTCTCAACCTGGGTTGCCTGGGCCTGGAGAATACCAAAGGTTCCACCCCTTACAACAGGCAAACCAAGACACAGAAATATGGCTCAAATGAAAGAACAGATCAAAGCTCCAAAAATATAACTAAGCGATGAAGAGATGGCCAACCTTTCAGATATGCAGTTTAAAACACAGGTAATCAGGATACTCACAGAAATGGTTGAGTATGGTTGCAAAATAGAGAAAAAAGTGAAGGCTATGAAAAGTGAAATAAAGGAAAATGTAAAGAAACCAACAGTGATGGGAAGGAAACTGGGACTCAAATCAACAGCTTGGACCAGAAGGAAGAAATAAACATTCAACTGGAACAGAATGAAAAAAAACTAGAATTTAGAAAAATGAGGAGAGGCTTAGGAACCTCCAGGACTTTAAACATTCCAATATGTGAATCATAGGGGTGCCAGAAGAAGAAGAGGAAGAGCAAGAAATTGAAAACTTATTTGAAAAAAATAATGAAGGAGAACTTCCCCAATCTGGCAAAGGAAATAGAATTCTAGGAAGTCCAGGAAGCCCAGAGAGTCCCAAAGAAGTAGGACCCAAGGAAGCACACACCAAGGCACGTCATAATTACATGACTCAAGATTAAAGAGAAGGGGAGAATCTTAAAAGCTGCAAGAGAAGAGGAGACAGTTACCTACAAAGGAGTTCCCATAAGGCTATCATCTGAATTCTCAAAAGAAACCTTGCAGGCAAGAAGGGGCTGGAAAGAAGTATTCGAAGTCAAGAAAGGCAAGGACGTACATCCCAGATGGGACTCTATCCAGCAAAGCTATCATTTAGAATGGAGGGCAGATAAAGTGCTTCCAGATAAGGTCAAGTTAAAGGAGTTGGCATCAGCAAACGCTTATTATATGAAATGTTAAAGGACTTATCTAAGAAAAAGATGATCAAAAACATGAACAGTAAAATGACAGCTATCAACAACTGAACCTAAAGAACAAAACAAAAACAAACTAAGGAAACAACTAGAACAGGAACAGAATCACAGAAATGGAGATCACATGGGTGTTATCGGTGGGGAGAAGGAGGGCGAAGAATGGGGGAAAAGTTACAGGGAATAAGAAACATGAGTGGTAGGTACAAAACAGACAGGGGGAGGTTAAGAATAGTATAGGAAATGGAGATGCCAAACAACTTATATGTACAACCCATGGACATGAACAAAAGTGGGGAAATGCTGGTGGGAATGGTGGTGCAGGGTGGAAGGGAATAAAAGGGAGAAAAAAATGGGACAACTGTAATAGCATAATCAATAAAATATATTTTTAAAAAATAAAAAAATGGGCAAAAGATTTGAAGATATACTTTACCAGAGAAGATATACAAATGGCAGATAAACACACAAAAAAAGGTGATCAACATAATTAGTTGTTAGGAGCAAATTAAGTCCAGAATGAAAACTACTACACATCTATTAGAATGGCTAAAACTAAAAACCTAACAATACCAAGTGCTAACAAATATGCATAGCAACTGAAACTCACACAATGCTGGTGGGAATGAAAAAGAACAGCCAATGTTTGGAAAACAGTTTGACAGTTTCATTTTTTTCCCCCTCCTTATCAAAGTCTGTATTTTTTTTTTAGCAGTTTTAGGTTCACAGACAGTTTCTTTTATTTATTTGTTTGTTTGCTTATTTATTTACTTTAAAAACTATTCTTTTTAAAAAAGATTTTATTTACTTTTTAGAGAGGGCAATGGAGGCAGAAAGAGAGGGAGAGAAACGTTGATTGGTTGCCCCTTCCATACCCGTCAACTGGGGACCTGGCCCACAACTGAGGCATGTGCCCTGACCAGGAATTGAACCTGAACAGGGACTTTTTGGTGTTTAGGCCAGTGCTCAACCTATTGATCCACACCAGCCAGGGTGACAGTTTCTTTTAAAGTTAAACATAGTTACTGGATGACCCAGCAATCCCATTCCTTCATATTTAACTAAGAGAAATGAAAATTTTGTTCCCACAAAAACTTGTACATAAATGGTTATGATGGCGTAATCACAAAAAACTGCAAACAACCCAAATGTCCTTCAGCTGATAAAAGGTTAAATGAACTATGGTACTTCATGGAATGAAACACACTACTCAGCGATGAAAAGGAACATGCAACAACATGGATGAAGCTCAAATGCATTTTGGTAAGTGAAAAGTCACACACAAAAGGCTTCATATGTATGATTCCACTAATATGATGTTCTGAAAAAAGACAAAATTATAGAGACAGAGGGAAGATGATCCATTGCCAGGGGCTAGGTGGTTGGGGGAGATTGGATACAAAAGGGCAGCGTGAAGGAATCTGGGAGGAGGGTGGCTGAAATGGTTTCGTATCTTGATTGTGGTGGTGATTACATAATTGTATATATTCGCCAAAATGCATAGAACTGTACATACATACACAAAGAGTAAATTTTATTATATATAAAATTTTTAAGTGAATAATTTTTTAAAGATTTTATTTATTTATTTCGAGAGAGGGGAAGGGAAGGAGAAAGAGAGGGAGAGAAACAGCAATGTATGGTTGCCTCTCACATGGCCCTCACTGGGGACCTGGCCTGCAACCCAGGCATGTGCTCTGACTGGGAATCGAACTGGGACCCTCTGGTTCCCAGCCTGCGCTCAATCCACTGAGCTATACCAGCCAGGGCTTAAGTGAATAATTTTTTTTTGAATTCTGTCTCTACAGTGGCTCTCAATCTATTGGGTAAAACAGAGTTTCGGTCTTCAAGGAACTTTTAGTGCAGGTGGTTAAATGAAGGTGACTGCTGTAAGAAACAGTCTAATATAAGGTGCACACACCCAAACATATAGCATTATAAAGAGACAAGTACAAATGCATACAAGTTCAAAAACTAATACATACGGGTACTGGAATAAATATAATGAGGTAAAGTTATTGGGAAAAAGCTTCCTGGAAAAGATGAGCACAGGTTATAAAACCAAAATCTCACTAGGATCTGAAGGCACTTTGGAAGACAAAGATTTATAAAAGTACAGATTTCATAATTTTCTTGGTGTTCCCTGAAAGGCCTAGCACAATACTGTGCATATTGCTGGTGTTTGGTTAATAATTTTTCTATTATTCTTGTTACTACATAGCATAAATATAATAAATTGTTCAAAGGAATGGAAAGACATTCAAATCAAAGGGGGCTGTCCTGAAGAACTTTCTATTAGTTCCAGACTGGCTCAGATCCCAAGGACTGTTCCCTTGCTATGAGCAAAGTTTAGGGGTGGCCACTTTGTAATGCCTTGATCCAGGTTAATCAAGGTCCTGTTTTAGCTATGGCCTGGTTTTCAGTTTAAGTACCTGGTATCAATCTTATACTCCTTGCTCTATACGAAGATGAAGGCTCGGATGAGTACAGGAACACAAGCTCCCAGCTGCACTGGTGGGCATACTTCATGCAGCAGCCCCCTCCGCTCGTCTTCCTCTCCCGCTTGACTGCTCAGCTCAATGTTCTGCAGAAACCAGCCTTGATGGTATCTTGTTTCCCAGGTCTGCAAGGGCCCTCTCAGCTGCAGGTTGGGGATGTGACAATTAACCTTCAAAGTGGCCTGAACCAGGTAAGGGGCACAGAGCAGCAACCACCTCCGGAAAGTTAGCATCTTGCAAGCCCACTAGTACCGTAAAAATCCAGTGCTGCTGTGATTTGCCAGCAGAAGAAAATTGTTTAATTAACTGTCTTTACCCACCCTACCAGGGCCCTTAAAGCCCTTGACTTCTCCCCATCAAAAGGGTCCCTTCCCACAAACTACAGGTGAGAGAGCATAAAGAAGTAATTTTATTCAGATAAACCCTGTAATTCCTCTCCTTTATGACACTTCCTAGCTGAACAATTCACCTGGGCACTAAACTGTCAACTTTTTTGTCAAGTTTGCCTTCATTCTCAACTCTAAAGCCTACTAATTTTTCATGGAAACATCTTACTCTTGCTTCACTGTTGTTTTGGTTTTGGTTTTCTGTTACTGCATGTTGGTCCTTCATAAGTACACCTATCTCCAATTTTCATGCCGTAGAAGGCTGGTTCTGGCTCTGATCTTTATAGTGGAGCCTAGCAACACATAATTTTTTCAATACGCATTACATAGATGGGAAAACAATGGTCTAATGAAAAATATTCACAGTACCCAGGCTCCCCCTGTAGCAAAGGGACAGAAGGAAGATTGAAAGGGATTCAACCTTCCTATATATAAGGAAACAGAAAGGGATTTCATGAATCACCAAGAAGTTTAGGAATAGAAAGTCACCCAGTCCCTTCCACAAGTTTCTTTGGGTATGTATATATAAGTATTTTTATTGCAGTAAATCAAAAGAACTACCTTTATCTCCTTTCCCGACTTCACATGCTCAGAACTACAAGGGTTCCAAACAATTCATAGATGAGACACCACTTCACATACACTTATATTTATTCCACATTTTAATGTAGTGCCAAAATACAGACACTGCACCCTACAACCTTACCCACTGCCCCATACACTCCTAGCACCTCTTCCTCCTCTCCTACTTTACTCATGTAAGGAACAGGCAATGTCTAAGGTCCCTGCCTACCACTTACTCTTACTTTGCCTGAAAAGTGCCTTGTCAATTTCGTGTTCTAGTTTTGGCCAGATCTGGGAGATTATCTTCCAAAGGTAGAAAATACTATGGAAGTTTGGGGAAATTTCCCTACCCAACCCACAGAAGTTTAAAGAGCCTACAGAGCAACTTGTGGGCTTTAAATTCATGCCTCCTAAACAAAGGCACCACCCAGAAGGCTGTCTTCCCAGGGAGCTCAATCATAATCCATGGAATGGCTCCTCTGCCAGGGGAGACCAAGATTGGTAGGAAGTGGACATTTTCTAGCCAGGCTTTTCCTCAGGACTGTAGGGGAAAGTCTCTGAGGAGGAGGCTCTGTGACTAAATAGGGGAAAATGGAAAACAGCACCTGGGCTAGCTAGATGCAGGGAACAAGCAAGCCATCCCTGGTGGGAGTTGGAAGGCCCTCTGCACAACAATGGGATACATGAATTAACACCTGAATTTTGGAGATCAGTTCACACCAATCTAACAAATCAAGGCAGGAAAGCAAGCCAGAGCTCAGATAATATGTTTAACGTGATGGGACAGGAAAGGCTGTGAGTCTGGTTTTGTCATCCATGCTGTTGCAACATGCTTGAGGCAGGGCACAGTGAGCCTCTGGACCTCTGTTATCTTCCAGGACAGCAGCAGCTTCCCAGGCAATATAGATGTAGGACCTAAGCACTCTAGGTTTGAAATGCTTGGTCCCATGTGCCACTGAGAAGTTATTCTAACTTCATAGGACACTTTACCATTCAGCTAGGTTTCATATGTATTCTCTTATTTAATACTTCTGATAACCTTGTGAGATGGCTATTCTTCCCATTTTACAGAAGAGGAAGGGAAAACTTACAGACATTAAAGCTTACAGAGACATAGTGACAAACCCGAAGTCACACTTAAAACTCAGGTCTTTTGATACCCGGTCTGGCATGCTTTGCATTACCAGTGTTTTTCAAGGCTTTCAACAATTCCATGGAGGCTTTTGTGAGGTTCTGTGAAGGTTCTTACAGCAGGCCAGAAACTTTTTTTCTTTACTGATTTTTTTGAAGAGAAAGGGACATCAATTTGTGTTCCACTTATTTATGCACTCATTGGTTAATTCCTTGTGCAGGGGCCATGCCAATCTTCTCTGTATCATTCCAATTGTAGTGCATGTGCTGCTGAAGAGAGCACCATTGGTTAATTATTTTATATACCCTGTCTGGGGATCAAATTCCCAACGGTGGCATATCGGAATGATGCTCTAATCAACTGAACTACTCGGCCAGGGCTGGGTCCGAAACTTATTAAAATACTGCTCAGTGATGCCTGACTTTGGTACAGCCCTTTGATTTCAAGTACATTTGGTTCCCTCAGCAATCCTCAGAGCATTGTTAGGCCTCACTTCCCCCTGAGCTGCAACGAGTAAGAAGGATAAATAATACATAGAAAGGGCCCTGAGTACCTTGAAAGCAAGCCTCATTTCTATAACAATCCCAGCCTCACAGGGCTGTGGTGAGAGAAGTGGGCAAAGCAAAAGGAAGTCTGTTACTGATATGCCGTGCGGTCAAGTGATAATGCAACTGTTGATCTTCCTGTTAAAGACTTTGAGGTGCTCACAGTTATGACATTCTCTCAGATTGGTTTTTAAAGTTTCTTTAAAAGATCTAGTTCTTAAACGAGTTCCAGTAGTTTCCTGCATCAGCAGTCTAGCACATTTCCAGTGACTGCTCTGACGGAATGGGGTAAACTGTCCTTGTTTTGGTGGTTGCTCACCATCTGAACCTCCATCCTATATTTGAAGAACTCCTTACCATTTGAACTTCAGTAAAAAGCAGAGCCAGTATCCTGCTATGGAAGTGAAAGGACCACATGCCTCCCCAGCACCTATGGCAGCTAGGGCGTAGATATGCAATCTGACCTCAGCCAGCTGGGTGTGTCCACCTGGCATTTTGACTCAGGAATATCAACACAGAGAAAGAAGCAGAAAAACAGAGAATTTATTCTAGCAGCAGCAATGCCCAGTTTCCGCACCAGTGGTGGCATGTGGTATCCAGTGCTGGCAGCAAGAGAGACTTCATCAGATTGGCTCTGTGATAAAATTTTAGCAGCGGTTGCAGCTCCCTCCCTCCTCTTTATGTGTGTCCATGTTCAGAGCTTGAGTCTCCAGGAAACCCTATGACCCGATCTATCCAACTGCTTCTTTTCATTGCTCAGGCCCAAACTTTGGCTACGTCACTGAGTCTTCTTTGTAATGAGATTCCCAGGCCATCAGGAAATTCTGGATGTGGCCTATCTTGTCACTTGCAGTCCTGGTCCCAGCTGCCATTATCCCACACAGGATCATAGCAATAGCTTCTTAATGGTCTCCCTGCTTTCATCTTTGTTCCCATGCAGTCCTGTCTCCGCACAGTAGTCAGTGGTCTTCTAAAATCATAAGTCAAGATCCTGTCACTCCTCTGCTCAAAACCATATAACAGCTTCTCATCTTATTCAAAATAAAATCCCAAATACCTCTCCCATCTCTATGATTGGCCTCTTCTTATCTTTCTAATTTGGTCTCCTGTCAGTTCCTCACTTGCTTTAGCCACATTGGCCTCCCCGTTATTCTTCTTCACAATGTGGAGCATACTCCTGTTGCTGGACTTTCTTCCCAGAATGCTCTTCTCCAAGGTTCCCATGTGACTTGTTTCCTTACTCCAATCAGGTCTCTACTTAAATGTAACTTTATCAGATAGGCTTCCTTGAACACCCTATCTAAAATAGCATTCCTGGAGACTTCCAGCCAAGATGAAGGTGTAGGTAGATACATGTTGCCTCCTCACACAACCAAAAGAAGAACAACAATTTTTTAAAGATTTTATTTATTTATTTTTAGAGAGAGGGGAAGAGAGGGAGAGAAACATTAATGTGTGGTTGCTTCTCACATGCCCTCCACTGGGGACCTGGCCTGCAACCCAGGCATGTGCCCTGACTAGGAATCAAACTGACGACCCTTTGCTTTGAAATCCTGTGCTCAATCCACTGAGCAACACTAGCCAGGGCTGAAGGACAACAAATTTAAAAACAAAAAATAACCAGAGCTGCCAGAGAATTGAACAGTATCAAAGTTTGACAATCAAGGAGTTAAAGAAGAAACATTCATCCAGACAGGTAGGAGGGGCAGAGATGGGCAGCCAGGGTTCAGAGGACTCACAGCAAGTTGGTGGCGGGAGGACTGGGGCAGGCAAGGCAGTGGCTAGCAGACCGGGTGGTCCCACATTTGCTTGTAATAAAATGGGAGGAACAACTGGGGAGCGAGACAAATAGCTCTACTCAGGGTTCCAGTGCAGGGAAATAAAGCCTCAAAACCTCTGACTGAAAAAACCTGTGGGGGTAATGGTGGCAGGAGAAACTCCCAGCCTCACAGGAAAGATCATTAGAGAGAACCCACAGGGTCCTAGAACATCACAAGCCCATCCACCTGGAAATCAGCACCAGAAGGGCCCAATTTGCTTGTGGGTAGTGGAGGAAGTGACTGAAAGTTGGCTGAGAGCTGAGCAAGCAGCATTGTTCCCTCTCAGAACCTCCCCCAATACAGTGCCACAATGCAGCAAAGTGGGTTGCCCTGCCCTAGTGAATACCTAAGGCTCTACCCCTTACTACGTAACAGGAGTACTGAGACAAAAAAAAAAGATGGCTCAAATGAAAGAACAGATCAAAACTCCAGAAAAAATATAACAAAGTGATGAAGAGATAGCCAACCTATCAGATGCAGAGTTCAAAACACTGGTAATCAGGATGCTAACAGAAATGGTTGAGTATGGTTGCAAAATAGAGGGAAAAATGAAGGCTATGAAAAGTGAAATAAAGGAAAATGTAAAGGAACCAACAGTGACGGGAAGGAAACCAGGACTCAGATCAACAGCTTGGACCAGAAGGAAGAAATAAACATTCAACCGGAACAGAATGAAAAAAACTAGAATTCAAAAAATGAGGAGAGGCTTAGGAACCTCTAGGACAACTTTAAATGTTCCAACATGTGAATCATAGGGGTGCCAGAAGAAGAAGAGGAAGAGCAAGAAATTGAAAATTTATTTGAAAAAAATAATGAAGGAGCACTTCCCCAATCTGGCAAAAGAAATAGACTTCCAGGAAGTCCAGGAAGCCCAGAGAGTCCCAAAGAAGTTGGACCCAAAGAAGCACACACCAAGGCACATCATAATTACATGACCCAAAATTAAAGAGAAGGGGAGAATCTTAAAAGCTGCAAGAGAAAAGGGGACAGTTACCTACAAAGGAGTTCCCATAAAGCTATCATCTGATTTCTCAAAAGAAACCTTGCAGGCAAGAAGAGGAAAAAAGTATTCAAAGTCATGAAAGGCAAGGACCTACATCTAAGATGATTCTATCCAGCAAAGCTATCATTTAGAATGGAGGGCAGATAAAGTGTTTCTCAGATAAGGTGAAGTTAAAGGAGTTCATCATCACCAAGCCCTTATTATAGAAAATGTTAAAGGGACTTATCTAAGAAAATGAAGAAGATCAAAAATACAAACAGTAAAAGGGAACAAACTCACAACTATCAACAACTGAACCTAAAAACAAACAAACAAACAAACTAAGCAAACAACTAGAACAGGATCAGATTTACAGAAATAGAGATCAAATGGAGGGTTATCAGTGGGGAGGGGGAGTGGGAAGAATGGAGGAAAAGGTACAGGAAATAAGAATCATAAATGGTAGGTACAAAATAGACAGGGGGGGGTTAAGAATAGTATGGGAAATGGAGAAGCCAAAGAGCTTATATGTATGACCCATGGACATGAACTAAGGCGGGGGAATGATGGTGGGAGGATAGAAGTAGAAGGGGAATAAAGGGGAGAAAAGAATGGGACAACTATAACAGCATAATCAATAAAATATATTAAAATTAAAAAAATAAAATAGCACTCCTCTCCTCTGCTGGATTCCTTCCTTATTTTTCTTCTCTATCATTGAATTATTCCGCTTTATTTTTCTTCTTTAGCACCTGAAACATAGTATATTCATGTATTTGTTTATTGTGTGTCTCCCCTTCTACAATGTAAGTTTCTTGAGAGTAAGGACTTTGTTTTCTGATATTCCCAGGGCCTAGAGAGTGTCTAGCATATAATTAGTACTCAGTAAACATACATTCAGTGTATGTTGACCAAATAAAATTCCATTTCTGTTTAAATCAGCTGTAATTGGTTTCAGTTTCTTACAACTTAAACTCCTAAGAACCTTATCTGATAGACATAGTGTAAGATCCAGTACACTCACTTAGTGACCTTGGGCAAAGTCACTTAGTACCCTGGGACTCAGATTCTTTATATGTTGCCCCTTTTGCTCTAAGATAATTTTACAATTAAAAAAAAAACCAGAATAGTGTTTTTTCCGGAGGTGGGGGGAGGGGAAGGGAGGGGAGAGGATGCAGACAACTGTAATTGAACAACAATAAAGTAATAATAAAAAAAAGAATAGTGTTTTTTTAAATGACTTTATTCTTTATATGTTCCTAGAAATGAGTCATATCTGCTCAAAGTTTATTATTCTTAGTAAATCCTATATGTTGCCAATGTCTTTATCACCATCGCTACCACTATCACCAACTTAATAACATTATATTAAAGTACCAAATTAAAAGACAGTATAGGATTCAAGCTAAATAAATGCTAAAGAAGCTCACAAGGGAACTTTGGTGAGAAATGAGTGGGACTGGAGGAAGGTTTCAATGGAAGACAGAATTAAGGTGAGCAGAGAGGAAAGGTAGTCTACAGACACTTCACACACATGAGAGCAGAGTGCTCCAGGTATACAGTGAGGACACGGAATAACAGGAAATAAGCAAGAGGGATCCCCACAAGCTATGCTCCAGCTTCTCTTGATATCTAGAAAAGATTTCAATCCCACAGCTTAAAGCTTAGTCTCATGCCTTTCTTCAAATTGCACCTATATCTATATCTTCAACCCAGCTTACTTCCTCCATCTTCTTGCATCCAAAGACTATAAAAACATCTTTTTAACTTCCAGCCAAGATGGAGGCATAGGTAGATACACTGTGCCTCCTTGCACAACCAAAAGAGGAAAAACAACGATTTAAAAACCAAGAACAACCAGATCTGACAGAAAACTGAACTGAGTGGAAGTCCAACAACCAAGGAGTTAAAGAAGACACGTTCATCCAGACTGGTAAGCGGGGAGGAGCTGGGTGGAGAGTACTCAGCAAGACGTGGTTCATGGAGCGGTATGGCAAAGGTCCAGCTTCCCGGAGAGGACCATGGCAGGCGAGCCTGGCCAAAATGCAGAAGGTGCACTCGGCAGAAACCAGGGCTGAGACTGGTGGACTGGGCAGTCCCTCATTCTCGCCCAGATAAACCGGGAGGAAAAGCTGGGGAGCAGAACAGACTGCACAGCCCACCAACGCAGGGAAATAAAGCCTCAAACTACCCATTGAATACACCTGTGGGGGTTGAGCCAGCAGTGGGAGGAACTCCCAGCATCACAGGAGAGTTCGTTGGGGAGACCCGCAGGGACTTGGAACTGTGCAGGCCCATCCACTTACCCCGGAGCCAGCAAAGAAGGGCCCGACTTGCTCGTGGGTAGCTGGGGAAGTGCGGAGAACAGAGCAAGCGCCATTGCTCTCTCAGACCCCTTTCCCACAGACAGTGTCACAGCACAACAATGTGGGTTACCACGCCCTGGTGAACACCTAAGGCTCCGCCTCTTAAAGTAACAGGCGCACCGAGAAAAAAAATGGCCCAAATGAAAGAACACATCAAAGCTCCAGAAAAAATACAACTAAGTGACGAAGAGATAGTCAACCTATCAGATGCACAGTTCAAAGCACTGGTAATAAGGATGCTCACAGGATTCAAAGAAAGATTGTCGCAATTACTTGAACAAATGAAGGATAATATAAAGAAAATGAGGGGAAATCTGCAGGGAACCAATAGGAATGAGAAGGAAACTGGGATTCAAATCAATGGAGTGGACCAGAAGAAAGAAAAAAACATCCAACCAGAAAAGAATGAAGAAACAAGAATTCAAAAAAATGAAGAGAGGCTTAGGAACCTCCAGGACATCTGTAAACATCCCAACATCCGGGTCATAGGGATGCCAGAAGGAGAAGAGGAAGACCAAGGGATTGAAAACCTATTTGAACAAATAATGAAGGAGAACTTCCCCAAGCTGGTGAAGGAAATAGATTTTCAGGAAGTCCAGGAAGCTCAGAGAGTCCCAAAGAAGTTGGACCCAAAGAGGAATACACCAAGACACATCATAATTACATTACCCAAGATTAAAAATAATGTGAGAATCATAGAAGCAGCAAGAGAAAAGGAGACAGTTACCCACAAAGGAATTCCCATAAGACTGTCAGCTGATTTGTCAAAAGAGACCTTGCAGGCAAGAAGGGGCTGGAGAAAAGTATTCCAAGTCATGAAAGGCAAGGACCTACATCCAAGAATACTCTATCCAGCAAAACTTTCATTTAGAATGGAAGGGCAGATAAAGTTCTTCTCAGATAAGGTCAAGTTCAAGGAGTTCATCATCACCCAATCTTTATTATATGAAATGTTAAAGGTATTTATATAAGGCATGGAGGGATATCAACAGGGGAGTGGTAGGGGGAGAGAGGGGGAAAAGGTGCAGAGAATAAGTAACATAAATTGTAGGTAGAAAACAGACAGGGGGAGGTTAAGAATAGTATAGGAAATGTAGAAGCCAAAGAACTTATGTGTATGACCTATGGACAAAAACTAAAGAGCGGGGAATGGGGGGTGGGGGTGGAGGGGAAGAAAGAGGGAAAATGGGACAACTGTAACAGCATAATCAATAAAATATATTAAAAAAACATCTTTTTAAGTGTCTTTGCATTACTCATTGGCTCCTATATTTTTCCAAGCCTTTTTCTCATGAACTGCTACTAAACCAAATTTTCCCCTTCCTATACTTATCTATTTTAATGTATATGCTGGACTTTCTAATTACTCCCATAAATTTTTGTCTTTTAGCCTAAAATTATAGTTTATTCATTAGAATTTGGAATCCTAATTCTCTAGGTCAATATAGTAGGTAATAACTACTATGGTTGATATCATCTGAAAATTTCATAGGTATTTCTCATAGATCTTTGTCCATTTGTTAAAGAAAATATTAAATGAGTCTTATAAGACCTGGCCCTTTAGAGAGCTCTCTCCAAGTTGATATTGATCTTATCAGTACTTGGGTTTTGTTTAACTTTTCAATCACCAATAAATAAATTCACCCAACTATTCTGCAGGTAATAGAGTGTAATTTAGTAAAGAGAGCAATGTACTACTGAGATTTCTATGAACATGATTCTGACTCAAACTTTGCCCTGACCTTGTCAAGTCAGTTAACTTCCCTTGAGCTCATTTAGAAAATAAGAGGGCTACACTAAACTTATTTACTGTTCCAAAGTTCAGGGATTCTGTCATCCAATCCTTATTTCCCCATAAAAATAGACAATATTGTATTATCTCTTTAAGTCCCTTAAAGACAGGGAAATATTTTTCTTTGGTCTAATTAATAGTATTTCAGCAAAGGTGAGTCTCACAATATTCTCAAGAATAAACAGTCTAATTTCTATTCATTCCACAACTATTTGTTGAGTGCCTACTGTGTCAAGCATTATACTAAGAGGCTTCTAAAATAAATCACCAACAATAAAAAACAGAATTAATACCCAAATAAACTCTGCATTCCCAGATTTGCCTTCTGCTCATTGATTTTGGATTTGTGCAGTGCAGCATTGTGAAAGTATATCTCAGACTCCTTTCCATTGTAGTTTCCACAGCATCAATCTTTATGCATTTTATTAAAGGAACTATATTTTGTACCTGAATTCCCTGATATATTCTCTCATTCTTTCTGAGGCCACATGTAATTAACCATGTTCTTTATTTTTCTGGTGTTCCTTGTGGTACCCTTAGAGAAATGGGAATTACATCAGTTAAGGTTAGATCAGGGAAGCAGACACTATGAGTGATATAGAATAGAATAAGGATTTACTATAGGGATTAAGTCTTTTGTAATCATGGGAGCTGTTTAAGCAGTCTATGTAAGTCTGTTGCTTCTTCATATAGTGTTGGGCCTGAAGTCAGCGAGGCCACCTTTCAGAAAGGGAAGACACATGATGTGGGAGAGACAAAGGAAAAAGTGGAAGCTCTGAGGACAAACTGGGACTGTGTGTATCTGGTTATCACTTGTTCTACTCTAAATGCTGTAGACAATCTGGAGAATAAGCTGGGGCTCCTCAGCATAGAGCTATACATGCACACGACTCAGGATTTGGAGAAGGCGAAGGAGGAAATCCAGTGGGAAATGGCTTCTGCCCCAAACCAACAAAATGAGCCAGTAGATAACTGAAAACATCTGCCCTCTGCTGACTTATGCAAAGCACAAAATTGACTACTACTTCACTTATACCTTTAAATCTGAAGGTAAATTGTGGGCAATTCTAACCAAGAAGCGCACAGAAATGGAAATTATGGGAGATGTAGTTCCAGCTTAGCTACTGTTGACACAGTACAATGCCCTCATAAGATTCGATATATGGCTGGACAGCCTCACAAACTTTTCCCCCTTCAATCTTCAGAGCCTTTTGAGTACTCATTCCAAAGTTCCCTGCTATTGTACTCATTTCTGCTATCAGCAAGGAAGAAAAACTACATAAAAAAACTTCAAAAATCTTTACCGGGAAAATCTTAAAACTTTAAAACACAAAATAAAACTAACTAAATGAAAAAATAGTATGTAAACAAATGAGAAGCCTCAATATTAAAAGTTAAAAAGAAAGTTAGGCACGAATTAACCTAAAAATTCAATGAAATTCCAAACAAAATCCCCATAAACTTCTTTTTTAGAAACTATACTTCACATGAAAGATTAAAGGATCAAGAAGAGCCAGGGCAATTATAAAGAAGAACAAGGTATAGGGACTTACTCTTTCAGATGTCAAGACCTATAGGTGGTTGCCAGAGGTGGGAAGTTGGAGAGGGAATAAAATGAGTGAAGGGGATCAAAAGGTACAAACTTCCAGTTATAAAATAAATAAATCATGGGGATGTGAAAAAACTTACAATAAAGAGATGATACTGAATACCATGGTAATAGTATAGGATTTTCAAGAGTGCCATTAAATCAGAATAGAGAGTTAGGCACAGACACATACAAATATGATCAAGGTAGCTTTATAAATTTTGTAGCAAAAAAATGGATTACTGAAAAAATAATATTAGAACAATAATTTATAATTGAAAAATTATAATAGATCCCTATTTTATATTACACAAAAAAGAAAACTCCAGATAAATCAAACACTTAAATACAAAGTGCAAAATAAAAGTCATCCAAATTGGAAAGGAGGAAACAAAACTGTCATTGTTTGAAGATGACATGATAGTGTACATGGAAAATCCTATAGATTCCGCCCCAAAACTACTCGATCTAATCAATGAATTTGGCAAAACAGAAGGATACAAAGTCAATATCCAGAAATCAAAGGCATTTTTATATACCAACAGTGAAAACTCAGAAGCAGAAATCAGGGAAAAAAACCCATTTGACATAGCAACAAGAAAAATAAAATACCTAGGAATAAACCTCACTAAGGAGGTAAAAGACCTGTACTCAGAAAACTACACAACACTGAAGAAAGCAATTATGGAAGACACAAACAAATGGAAACATATACCATGTTCATGGATTGGAAGAATCAACATCATCAAAATGTCCATACTCCCCAAAGCAATTTATAGATTCAATGCAATCCCTATCAAAGTACCAATGGCATATTTCACAGATATAGAACAAACACTTCAAAAATTTATATGGAACCATTAACAAACCCGAATATCAGCTGCAATTTTGAGAAAGAAGAGCAAAGCAGGAGGGATCACAATTCCTGATATCAAACAATATTACAAGGCCACTGTAATCAAAACAGCCTGGTACTGGCATAAAAACAGACAGATAGACCAATGGAACAGAATAGAGAGCCCAGAAATAAACCCAAGTCTCTATGGGTAATTAATCTTTGACAAAGGGGGCAGAAGCGTGAAATGGAATAAAAATAGCCTCTTCAACAAATGGTGTTGGGAAATCTGGACGGCTACATGCAAAAAAATGAAACTCGAGCACCAACTTACACCATACACAAAAATAAATTCAACGTGGATAAAAGACTTAAATGTAAGTCGTGACACCATAAAAGTCCTAGAAGAAAACATCAGTAGGAAAATCTCAGACATTCCACACAGCAACATCTTCAATGATATGTCCCCTAGAGCAAGGGACATAAAGGAAAGAATAAACAACTTGGACTTTATCAAAATAAAGAGCTTCTGTGGGGCTAAAGAAAACAGTATTAAAATAAAAAGAGAACCAACAGTATGGGAAAACATATTTGCCAATGATACCTCAGACAAGGGTTTGATCTCCAAAATATATAAAGAACTCATACGACTCCACTCCAGGAAGACAAAAAACCCAATGAAAAAATGGGCAAAAGACATGAACAGACACTACTCGAAAGAGGACATACAGAGGACCCAGAAATATATGAAAAGATGCTCAACATCAATAGCCATCAGAGAGATGCAAATTAAAACCACAACGAGATACCACCTCACACCAGTCAGAACGGCCATCATCAACAAAGCAACAGATAACTGTTGGAGGGGATGTGGAGAAAAGGGAACCCTACTACACTGTTGGTGGGAAGGCAGACTGGTGCAGCCACTGTGGAAAACAATATGGAATTTCCTCAGAAAAATAAAAATGGAACTGCCTTTTGACCTGACAATTCCACTACTGGGATTATACCCTAAGAACCCTCAAAAACCAATTCAAAAGAACCTATGCACTCCAATGTTCATAGCAGCACAATTCACAATAGCCAAGTGCTGGAAACGACCTAAGTGCCCATCTACAAATGAGTGGATCGAGAAACTATGGTACATTTACACAATGGAATTCTACGCAGCAGAGAGGAAGAAGGAGCTTATACCCTTTGCAACAGCATGGGTGGAACTGGAGAGCATTATGCTAAGTGAAGTAAGCCAGGCGGTGAGGGACAAATACCACATGATCTCACGTTTAACTGGAACATAATCAACAAAAGCAAAAAGGAAGCAAAACATAACCAGAGACATCGAAATTAAGAACAATCTAACAATAGCCAGGGGGAGGGGGGAGGGGACAATGGGGAGAAGGGTTTTCAGGAACCACTATAGAGGACACATGGATAGAACCAAGGGTGAGGAGGGAGGCAGGGAAGGGAGGTGGGATTGGAGGGGGAGGGGAGGGGAGAGTTTGTAGACAACTGTAACTGAACAACAATAAAGTAATTTAAAAAATTGGAGAATTTTTTTATGACATTGGATATAAATCTTAAGGAAAAAGACCAATTATTTTGATAATATTATAGTTTAAAACTCCCATAAATGAAATAAAAAATAAGCCACAAGCTAGGATAAATATAACTGAAATAAATATAACTGACAAAGAACCCCTACAACACAATAAGAAAATGAAAAATAACTCAATAAAAATGGGCAAAAGTATGAACAAGCAATTCATAAAAGAGAAAACTCAAGTGACCAATAAACACAAGAAAGAAACTAAATTTCTCCACTAATAAAAGAAATGCAAATAACAACAGATTTCATTCATATTCATCAGACCAAAAAACATTTTAAAGTCTAGAAAAGTAAGTATGGTGAGGATGTAAAGAACTAGAAACTTATATACTGCTGGTACAAGGTAAATTGATACAACCACTTTGAGGAGTGATTTGTTAACATTAAGTAATAAGTTGAAGATGCATATTATGTATGACTCAAAACCTATTCCTAGAGACCTCTTATATGGATGTACGATGAGAAATATACAAGAATATTCATTGCAGCATTAATGTAACACTGAAAATTGGTAATAATCAAAATGTCTATCAAGAGGTAACTAAATAAATATAAATTCAGGCATATTCATTCAATAAGAAAAATATTCAATAGTTCAATGTACTACAGTCACATATATTAACATGGATAATTATTTTTAAAATCTTGAATGGAAAAACAATTTTCAGAATGATATTTATAGTGATACCATTTAAATAAAGTTTAGAAATGGGCAAAACACTAGCATATATTATAGTATATAGTAAATGTATAAAGGCATGCATGAAAATGATATATGCTAACCCAATAAGCACCGCTGGAGAGAAAAAGAGAGAGGGTACAAAGTGAGTTCAATTATATATGTACAGTAATGTTTAATTTCTTTAAATAAGACAATCTGAAGCAAACATGGCCAAATATTAAGATTTGACCAGCTGGTTGGTGGATACATTGTTTTAAGTTAGTCACTATACTTTCCTGTTTGCCTGTAAAATAGTTTGTAATTTAAGGTGAAGGAAGAGAGGAAAGGGGCAAAAAGGAGGGAATGAAAGCAACATCTGCACCCCATGTCCTACTCAATGCCACAGTTTGCTGCTGTTCCTTCAGCGCAGTGGAGCAACATGGTATAGTGGAGAGAAAGGTGTGCTGTTATTCAAAGATTTGAGTTCTGATTCTAACTTGGTCCCTTCTGAATTGATTCTAACTTGGTCCCTACTCAAGTCACACAATTCAAAAGGCACAAAGCTAAGATTATTTGAATTAGTACTGAACTGGTTCCCTTACTGCAAAATAAGAAAAAAGTAAACCCAGCTCACAAAGCTGTGAAGATTAGTTTAAACAGCTTATATAAAATAACTAACAGAGTGCCTGTCATGTAGACACGTGATAAACAAATGCAGAACGAATGAGAGATTTTCTTCACTTGTTTCTGACTTTCTGCTAGTTCTTTCCCACTTTCTATACCCTATATTCAGCCTGTTTTTTGCTAAAAGGCATGACTTTTCAGGGCTTTCTCATAAATCTTTACAATTTTTTCCTGATACTCCTAAAAGGTAAGGACAGGTTTATTTGTTTTCCACACTTTGTAGATGGGGAAATTAATGCTCATAAAAGTGAAGGAATTAGCCAATGTTACACAGGGTATTTAGGAGAGTAGCTGAGACTGAATTGGAATTCTCTTGAATATTGGCCTACTATTCTAAACACTCTGCCATAATATTTAAAAACAAAACAAAAGTACACAAACAAAATCAATTAAAAGTACACTCCTCAGGACTTCCAAGATGGTAAAGACTAACTGCCTCAGACTCCACACTTCCCATATTCCCCATGTTTCTAAAAAACAAATCGCTGAAACAAAGAAAATTCTCAACAGCAACAGTAAACTCAAGAAATTAAACCCAAGGCATTTAGACATACACATAAAAGTAACATAGGGTCTAGAAAAACAACAATACCAAATTAACTCATAGTTAACCCAACTGTTGAAATGGATGAACCATTAAGAACCATAAAAATGTTAAAGAGGAGCTGAAAATTAATTACTGAAAATTCAAGGGAACATCAAGTCTAGAGAATTCTTATATGTATTTACTAAGCAACATCTCGTCAGGACTATCACATTACCAGGTAAGATAATTGTAGAAAACAGAAAGAAAATGGATCCAGCAGGAAAAAGCACACTTTGAAATAAAAAATAATTTAGAGAAATATACTAGGAAAGAAAAAGCATAAATAGATTTTAAAAGAGCATGAAAAAGATAGAACAAATCTTTGAATAATAGAAGCTTTAAAGAATACAGAAAATTGGGCATAGATGGAAGCAATAAACATATAAAAGAATATTTTTTCACCTGAAAAAAAGAACTGAGTTTGGATACAAAGAGAGGTCAGAGAGGAAATCAAAATTAACTAGCAGAGCCCAGGACCACAGCTTTAGAAAAATAAATTAAAATTACTGATAAAAAATGTAATAACTCTAAACCTTCCAACATGAAAAAAAGTGGACTACATGCAAATTGAGCACCTTTATATTTTGCCATTGAAACAAAACCAAAAAATCAGAGAAAAAGACATTTATCTGAAATGTAAGTTTTATTTGTAATTAAATGGACCAGGAAAGCAATATTAGTTTGGAAAAGTGTTAATAAAAAATACAAGGTATATGCCTTGTATATTTGGTGTCTTCAAGAGCACCAAAGTCTCTGTAAGCTACTATGTGAAGAAAAGCGATTTTGAAGAAAAGTGATTTTGAAGAAAATTATGTGCTTTGTCAACTTGGTTAGGCTATAACCCACAGTTATTCAATCAAACACTAAATTAGGTATTGCTTTGAAGGTATTTTGTAGACATGACTAAGATTCATAATCAGTTCATTTTAAGTGAAGGAGATTATCCTAGATTATCTGGGTGGGCCAGATTCAATCAGTTAAAAACTTCTAAGAGCAAAACTGAGAAGAAATTCCACCTGCAGACTAAAGCTTCACCTTGCCAGAGAGTTTCAGCCTGGCCTTCCTAATGGCCTACCATATGGATTTTGAATTTTTCTAGCCAGTCCCATAATTACAAAAGACAATTTCTTGCAACAAATCTATTATTATATATCTCCTAATGGTTCTCTTTCTCTGATGTAAACTTAACTAACGGTGATACTAACTACGGTTATTAGTAAGTCTTCTTCATTAATATAATATTAGAAAAAGATAAAGAAGAGAGATTGCTTTGGGGAATTATAAAACCCCAATAGAAATTAATAAAAAATGAGAAAGTGTGAGGAAATCATAAGATAAAGAAGCTTAATGTACAAAACTATTTATCTTATATTTTCATAGCCAAAGTTATTTTTATTAGATCTCTATAAATAGGTAAATATAGAATTAAGGATGTTTTTGGACTTAAGATATTCATCAATAGTATTAAAAACAGGGTATTTAAGGTAGCCAACTTCCAACATAGCTCCCAATATCCTTGCTTTCTGCTATTTACATTCTTGGGTTCTCCTTTCCCATATTGCACTAGGGTTGGCTTCATGATCAATAGAATACAGCAAAAGCAAAAGTATGTCACTTGGGGGATTAGGGTTATAAAACATACTGTGGCTTCTATATTGACCTCTCCCCACTCTCTTGGATCATTTGCTCTAGGGGAAGCCAGCAGCTATGTCATGAACAGTCCTGTGGATAAGACCATGTGGAAAAGAATGAAGCCTCCATCTAACAGGCAC
Organism: Micronycteris hirsuta; assembly: GCA_004026765.1. Lineage (NCBI taxonomy): Eukaryota > Metazoa > Chordata > Mammalia > Chiroptera > Phyllostomidae > Micronycteris > Micronycteris hirsuta. The sequence continues at coordinate 63,133 of PVJI01009507.1, forward strand.
CAAGGAACTAAGGCCTTTTGATAATAGCCATGTGAGTGAGCTTAGAAGCCAGCTTGGAAGCAAACTTTGCAGTCCTGGTCAAGTCTTCAGAAAACTAAAACACTGTGTGACCTTTAAACTGCAACCCTGTGACATACGTTATTCAAGAACAGCCCAGCTACAAGGCAGCAGCTGGCATATTGGGCAGTCCCACATTTGCATGGGGATAAACTGGGAGGAACAACTGGGGAGCAAGACAGACCGCGCAACCCAGGGTTCCAGTGTAGAAAATAAAACCTCAAAGCCTCTGGATGTAAAAACCTGTGGGGGCGGGTTGCAGTGGTGGGAGAAACTCCCAGCCTCACAGGAGGGTTCACTGGAGAGACCTACAGGGTCCTGGAACATACACAAACCCACCCACCTGGGAATAAGCACCAGAAGGGCCCAATTTGCTTGTGGGTAGTCGGGGAAGTGACTGAAAGGTGGCCAAGAGCTGAGCAAGCAGCATTGTTCCCTCTCAGAACCTCCCCCACATACAGTGCCACAATGCAGCAAAGTGAGTTGCCCTGCTCTGGCAAATACCAAAGGCTCCACCCCTTACAATGTAAGAGGTCTGCCAAGACAAAGAAATATGGCCCAAATGAAAGAATAGATCAAAGCTCCAGAAAAAGAACTAAGTGATGAAGAGATAGCAAACCTATCACATGCAGAGTTCAAAACATTGGTAATCAGGATGCTCACAGAAATGACTGAGTATGGTCACAAACTAGAGGAATAGGTGAAGGCTATGAAAAGTGAAATAAAGGAAAATATACAGGGAACCAACAGTTAAGGGAAGGAAACCAGGACTCAAATCAACAAACTGGAACAAAAGGAAGAAATAAACATTCAACCAGAGCAGAATGAAGAAACTAGAATTCAAAAAAAGGAGGAGAGGCTTAGGAAACTCTGGGGCTACTTGAAATGTTCCAACGTGTGAGTCATAGGGGTGCCAGAAGAAGAGGAAGAGCAAGAAATTGAAAACTTACTTGAACAAATAATGAGATAACTTCCCCAATCTGGCAAAGGAAATAGACTTCCAGGAAGTCCAGGAAGCCCAGAGAGTCCCAAAGAAGTTGGACCCAAGGAAGCACACATCAAGGCACATCATCATTAAGTTACCGAAGATTAAAGAGGAGAGAATCTTAAAGCAGAAAGAGAAAAGGAGACAGTCACCTACAAAGGAGTCCCCATAAGGCTAATCAGGTGATTTCTCAAAAGAGACCTTACAGGCAAGAAGGGGCTGGAAAGACGTATACCAAGTCATGAAAGGCAAGGACCTACATCCAAGATTACTCTATCCAGCAAAACTTTCATTTAGAATGGAAGGGCAGATAAAGTGCTTCTCAGATAAGGTCAAGTTCAAGGAGTTCATCATCACCCAGCCTTTATTATATGAAATGTTAAAGGGATTTATATAAGACATGAAGGGTTATCAACAGGGGAGTGGTGGGGGAGGGGGAAAGGTACAGAGAATAAGTAGCATAAATGGTAGGTAGAAAACAGATGGGGGATCAGGTTAAGAATAGAATAGGAAATGAGGACTTCGGGTCAAGATGGAGGCGTAGGTAGACACACTGTGCCTCCTCGCACAACCAAAAGAGGAAAAACAACAATTAAAAAAACAAAAACAGCCAGATCTGACAGAAAACTGAACTGAGTGGAAGTCTGACAACCAAGGAGTTAAAGAAGACATGTTCATCCAGACCGGTAAGCGGGGCGGAGCTGGGTGGAGAGCACTCGGCAAGACGCGGTTTGTGGAGAGGTATCGGCAATGCTCCAGCTTCCCGGATTCCCGGAGAGGCCCGTGGTGGGCGTGCCTGGCCAAATGAGGCAGGCGCACTAGGTGAAACCGAGACTGAGACTGGTGGACTGGATGGTCCCTCATTCTCACGCAGATAAACCGGGAGGAAAAGCTGGGGAGCGGAACAGACCACGTGGCCCACCAACTCAGGGAAATAAAGCCTCAA